>OMLC01046582.1:5842-28753 GCA_900302585.1 Regalecus glesne
GTATCGAATATAAACATGCCAGATGCCGTTGTCCAGAGTAAGTTGAGGGTTCAATAACTTGCTCCAGGACAGTTTGACTCTTTCTGAAGGAACTGGGATTGAACCACCAATCTTCCAATTACTAGAAGAAGGCCTTACCTCGTGAGCTATGCCGCCCAGCTGGTGGATATATAGCTTAATAAGTATTATCACACTCATTCTTATTCATTGATTTTGTACTTCCTCAAAGATTAACTAAAAAATAAAATGCTTCGATGGATCAAGGTAAATGGTCAAGATATTTCTTGTTATAATAAGCTGACTTGATGCATTTCTGAATTTCCTCAGTCACCTGGTTCTTAAGCACTTAAAATCTCAAATCCTAATTACCTTTAATATCGTGAGGGAAACAGACCCTCTATAATGTTCTCAATTTAGACTCTTACTTGACTTTTGATTCCATCCCCACCTACTAGTTTCGACTAGTGGGTAGGTGAGAGGGAGATTTGTAAAAACAAGAGGATAATCTAAAGGGCAGAGGTTTGCTTCACTTGCCTCACACCACTGTTCCTCCCTTGACTCAGCAAAGCATATGCCCCTGGCCACATGAAGCATTTGACAGCCTGCGGGTTTACAGTGCCCAGCCCACAGTTTTGAAGAGGAAACTGTGAATCATACCTCTGAATGCAGGGGTGGAAGAGAAAATCCTGTCTGATAGCTCTGTGTCAACTATGGACATGTGAATTGTGTCTTAGTGGACCAATATTATAGTTCTATATGGTATATCCTTTATGTAATTATAGCATATCATCTAGCCTAAACAGAAAAAGCACATTTAGTCTTTATTGTAAAATAACACTACCAACCAAGGCCTGTCTAAAGTGGGATTTCTCCCTTTCCCCAGCTGGTGTGTCAATGGGTTTGTCAGCTTGGTAGTACAGAGTCCTGATGACTCCTGTTTTTTTGTTTTGTTTGTTTTTGATGATTCCTGGTTTGCGCTCCAGTGGATAACGAGAGTCAAATGTAAAATACTGATCATTATGAGTAGGTTTACAGTAGACATCAACTATCAAACACCCCCCCCATCACTAATTGCAATTTCAGTCTAAGGCCAACTTGTAATTTTTCATGCCCTCCCTGGTGAACTTGATCTGGTTGTCTTAATGTGGTGGATGAAATGTGGTATGTGCTGAGATTTAACTCAAACTCAGGAGTCATCCACAAATCCAAATCAACGACTAGATGGTGTCCCTTGATAGGACATCATTCCTCCAGTTACAAGTTTCCCACTATAGATGAAACTGAGGAATCCTGAGCATACCCATGTTTCTGCCTGTAGTACTGCCCACTGTATGTGAAGTGTGTGGATGGAAGACACAGTGTCAGGAGCAGACACACTCAGTGTTAAGAGTGGTCCTGTAATTTCATATGGACTACCTCCACTGCCTCATCAACAGAAGCTATTTGGCCTTTGAAACTCTAGTTAATGGTCATGACAATTTGCAGATGAAACCAATCGTTGGTTTCAGTCATTACGCATCTGTGCTGTTTATAGAATTGGGAGATACCTGCAGTTAGTTGAGACTGCAGATGTCACTTAGATGAAATGTTTCTTCCCCTAAATGTTGTGCCCAGATGAACTATTTCAACTCTTTCTGACTTCCTTACCTGAATTATAGAGCATGCATCAAGACATGTATGAAGATGTCTTGTGGTCGTTTTTTGTGATAACCGAATGACCTGTTATATTTGCCACTGAAATGAAATTTAGTTGCTGTTACTGTAACAGACGTATCTGATACCTTAACTGGGGAGAATCTAAGGTCTGGCAATTTATATACTTTTTTACATACATTTGACAGGGTAAGTGTACGAGTTAAAATCTGGCATATTACCCTCCGGAATGACTGGCATGATCTTGGTTGTAATTTCTGTTTGTTTTGAGGATTGGCTGTATCCTCAAGGCAAGTAGTATTTTTTTTTTGTCCGGAGTCTCTCCGCTCTGATCAGAGCAGTGTCTCAGCATGTTTTGCCGGTGTGGTATGCATTGTGTTTGTGAGTGTGCGCCAAGTTGGGAGACGTGTGCAGACTACCACAATTTTACTTTGACTTAATCTGAAAGCAGGCTGAACACAAATAACTTTGGTACAGCCATAGCTATTAGCTCATGAGTCCATGCTGTTTTACAGAATCTCATTTTATGAGGATATTCATACACTTTACTGTGCCTACTTTTGGGTTTGAGTAGAAGTTTGAGTATAGATGGATGCTAAGCATAACTCACCTCAACTTAATGTTTGTTTAATGAAGGCTCAGATTCAGAATGGCAATTTTGTGGGTGAGGAGTCTTTCTATGGTCTTCCACTAAACATTTGAATCTGAACAGAAAGAAAAATTACGAATGCCTAAAAACATTAATATTTTGAGAGTGGTATTTGAACAAAAACTGCAACGCATACAATCATTACAAAGCATCTAGTGTAGCTCCACTGTGACAAACCATCTTCTGCATGGTAAAAAGGTAGTATGAGAGTTCCCTATGCTCTTCAAGCACACAGATCACATCTCATTTTGGACAGTAAAAAGCCAATGGCTCCCCCTAACGTTGTATATTTTAAACTACAGCAACAACAATGGGTAGTTGCAAAATAAAGGACATCCTAAACATGCAATTGCTTCACCACCAAGAGAGATAACATCCATGCAATAAGGATGAATCCATCCATTCAACCACTGTCAAGCGCTTATCCGAAATCAGGTCGTGGAGTCATGCTGGAGGCTATCCCAGTGCTCATTAGGCAAAAGGCGGGGAATATAAAACAAAAACTAAAATTATGTTTAAATTGCATTTTAATCACTTGGAGTATTATAAAATTGTCATTCTAAGTTCAACAAGTTTTAGAATTTCTTCAATCCCAGTGGCCTCTTACAGACAAAAGGACAGAAAACACAAAATATATTCAAACAAATATGTCAACAATCCTATCATATTAACTTAATATATCATATTGATAGGGCTGGAGATTCTTTTACATTTTTGAATGGCTCTTTTGAGCTTCTCCATATACATCACACTGTGTGAGGTTACGACAACACAATACGTCATCAGCACCAATTCACTTATTTATATGAGAACATGGATGGTTTAAAATTGGGGGATCTGAGCTCTGATTTACAACAGAAAGATCATTTGTGTTTCTTGCCATTACCTCATCTCTTATAACAAGTGCTTGGCTCATTAGATTACAGAAGGTGTCTACTCTCTGGACCCTATTGCGAATGGGGCCTTTTGGACTTGATAAGCCTGGTATCATTCCAAACCCATGAGGTATCGTCAACATCCAAGAGAAATTCCATCTAAAAAAATAAGTGTACATAACAGCAGCAGGGTATTGGTTGGACTGAATCGATGTAGTTTGACTCAATGAAATTTTACAGTGTGCGGCACACATGTGCCAGCATTTAAAAGCTTGATGCGTGATTCTCCATACTTCCTCAACTGTAAACTACACTCATCTGCAGTTTGCATTTGATCCTCTGCAAACAAATGAATGGACCTGCTTACATCAGCATTTTAAAAGCACTGTGAACATCCAAAGACAAGATTTTCTGGCTGTGTGCAAGACGGATGCTGTGTGTTGGCAGGTACAGACCACAGCCCGGTCTACAGTAGAACGTACTGTTGCTAATGAATGTTGCCTTACTCTCTGGGGATCACTACCGTGGAACTAAGTCACAGGCCATCCATCATAGCTAAGAGGTCATCTCCTTTGCTGCTGGCACACGAAGAGGGCTCCTCAGTCTCCGTGAACTCTCCCATAATCTTGGCCAACTCAGCATTGACCTGCTGATCCTAAAAGACAAGGTAATCCACCAATCGCAGGTCTAAAAACATTCATTAGGAGAGCTTATGCCCAATTACAGTACATCCTGTTAGACTGGCGAAGCTTTAAATCTATGATGTCCAACTTAAGCTGTGTCTATCAACCTCATTAATAGCAGATAGCGGCTTCCTTAGAGTACAATATTACAAAAATACAAACCCTTAAAAATAATAATTCAGCAAAAGCCGGCAGATTTAAATAGACACGATAACAAAAAAAACAATATCCCCATACACTAGAATTAGAGGTGAAAAATATATGTGCTGTGAAATAACAAGACTGTACCTTTGTTGCTTGTATGTTTATGACTCCGTATGAAAGCTCCTCAGGCCGTGATATTAATGCCTCCCTGTTAAAAAAAAGTTTTGAATAAACAAGTTACATTAACAGGCCAAAAGGTTTATTAGTTTCTCCATACAAGTGGTAAGAAGGCATCAGTGTTAAGTGTGTGTCACCACTCATTCCGGTCTATCTCTGGTGAGGAAGATATCACTTACAAAATAAACACAAAACACAAATATGGAGGCTTACTCTTCTTCCTCGTCTGTGGAGAAGAGATTGACTCGGAAGCCACTGTCAGTGTTTCCAGGTTTCCGGACCTCTAACCTTCCCATCAACTTCGCCAGCATGTTCAGCTCCTCTTTGGCCAGGGGGTTGGGAGCAGTGTTGACCTGTTGACACTCAATGGCAAAAGCCAGTACAATAAGTTGTTTTTTTCCAGGGAATTTGTAACCATTTATGCTGGAGTTGCAGTGTGTGTGTGTGTGTGTGTGTGTGTGAGGCCCTGCTGCTACTGATATAGTGTTAGCCTACACTGACCAGTTGTCAACCTGCCCCTGTCGCTTTGCCACTTAGATATTTTCCTTTATAATTACATTTCCTCCCCTCTAAATACCTTCATTTCTTGTGCTTGATGTTTCCATTTACTAGTTGAGCTTACCTACGTATATAATATTCTAGCACATTCATTTAATGTCTTGATTTTAACTGTTTGGTCGTTGGTTGAGATAAGATTGTCTCTCTATATAATGGAGATCATAACATTTATCCTTTTTCAATTGAGACTACGCATTTATGGCAGAGTTAAAACACCTTGAGACGCAATGCTAATGAGGTCATAGTGCTTTCAATTATAAACCAGAATTCAGGATTCCAGAATTCTTATTAGGGAGACTCAAATAAATTGCCTCTTTAAAAATTCTATGACCCCTGTTTAATAAAGCAATGTCAATATCAACATGGCTGCCCACACTGGTTTTCCCTCCTTGCAGCTCAAACACAAATATGTCAGCAATGATGTGCTATTGACTTCTGAACTCTCACTTCTGACTATAATTGAACACAAGCATTATTGAGAGAAATGCAAATCTTATTTTTTGCAGACAAATGTTTAGATTTCATTCTGGACTAATGTCTTTCGTTGAAATGATGCAATATATTTGAGATCTTCACTCACAAAAATGTATTTAAGTGTGAAATTACTCTTATAGTAAGAATCCAGCCAGTGAACTTGCTGACTCACCTTAGTGTGTTGTGAAGAATTTTTAGATGTTCCTGACATGTGGGTTTCCACAGGCCGACTTACACTGTACCTGAAATTTAAGACAAGGAAGAAGACCCTGCACTGATTTAAATGCAACACACAGCCAAAAGATAACAGAAATAATCTATTCTGTACGTCACTGAATATATTTTGTTCGGCATCTTCATTCCAAATGTCAATATGTAGTGTATTATTATACAAGTTTCACAAACTGCACCAACTAGGTAAAATTCTGCACATTCCTTTTGTTTAGTAAATAAAATGACTCCATTTCTCCTGTTGGTATCTTACATGTTTGTGCCCAGTTTGATGACCCTGTCTCCAAACATGTCAAAGGACCCCTCTCGGAGAGCGCTGTTGTAGTTCCCACCATTATAGAATTGTAGCCTGCCCACTTCTTCACCAGTGCAGCTGAACATTCTAGAATTAGCAAATAAAAAATAAAAAATGTTCATTTTACATTTTTTAAAATGTATTTAGTTACAAAGACGTTAGATTTGATCACTTCAGCCACTAGCAAATACAACTAATTCCATGTACAAGGATACATTGTTTCCCATTACCACACTATACAGCTTTGATCAAATCAATATATCATGCAAGCTAATGCAGCCGCTAAGGATGCATAAGACATTGCCTTCTTGTAAAACCACTGACAAAACAAATATACAGGTGAGTTTTTACATGCTACGATTAGTCAGCACCGTTGTGGGTGTGGATCATAAATCAGATTTCCATACCGGATTGGTTGAGGCATGGGTTACCAACAACTGGCACCAGTACTTTTGGTGAGTAGGGTACCGATGGAAATTATGCAACTGTTGGGCAAAGGAGAAGGAAAGGGGGGAAGCATATCCAGAGTGGAAAGCACACAGGTGGACTATATCTTATGCAGGAGGTGTATCGAGACAGAGGGACTGAGCTTGGAAGGACGTGCAGCAGGTTAGGTCGATGAAAGATACAGATAGAAATCTTCTGAAAAAATAGGAGTGTGTTGAGAGTATGGAAATAATACTTTGAGGGACTGATAAATAAAGAAAATGAGAGAGAGAGAGAGAAGGCTGGATGATGTGTGAATAGTGAATTGGGAAATGGGATGGATTAGCAAGGATGGGAGGGCAGTTATGAAAAGGACGACAACCAGAAAGCCAGTTGGTCTAGATGACACATCTGTGGAGGCATGGAGCTGTTTGTGAGAGATGGAAGTGGATTCTTTTGAAAAACTAGATTGCTTAACACAATCTTGCAAAGTGAGAGGCGGCCTGGGGAGTGAAGAGGAAGTGTTCAGGTACGGAGTTTCAAGAATAAGTACCACTATAGTAACTATAGTTGTACATAGTTACAACTATAGTACATAGGTATAAAGCTGAAGCTCGGCTACGAGGAGAGGTGAAGATTAGTGAGCAGCAGTATGGTTTCATGCCACAAAAGTGCAATACAGATGTGACGCTTGCTTTGAGAACGTTGATGCATAGAGAAAGTCAGCAGGAGTCACATGGTGTCTTTCTGGATTCAGAGAAAGCATGACAGGGTGCTGAGAGAAGAGGTGCGGTGCTGCATGAGGAAGTCAGGAGTGGCACAGAAGTATGTAAGAGTGGTGAAAGATATGTATGAGGGGAGTGTGACAGTGGTGAGATCTGCAATAGGCATGACAGATGAGTTCCAGGTGGAGGTGAGATTACATCAAGGATCAGTTCTGAGTCCTTTCTTGTTTGCAATGGTGATGGACAGGTTGATGGCTGAGATCAGGCAGGTGTGTCCATGGACTATGATGTTTGTGGATGACATTGTGATCTGAAGTGAGTAGGGACTAGGTTGAGGAGAACCTGGAGAAGTGCAGTTATGCACTGGAGAAAAGAGGAATGAGACAGTAGGAGCAAGATGCAATACATATGGGGGAGTGATAGGGAAGATAGCAGAATGATGAGAATGCCAGGAGTAGAGGTGATGGAGATGGATGAGTTTGTATACATCGAGTCAACTGTTCAAAAGCAACAGGGAGTTTAGAGGAGAAGGGAAATTTAGAGACCAGGCAGGGTGGAGCGGTATGGAGAAGAGTGTAAGGAGTGATTTGCAAACAGAAGGGCACCAACAAGAGTTAAAAGGAAGGTTTGCAAGATGGAATGGGGACTGGCTATGTTGTATGGTGTGAAGATAGTAGCTCTGGCAAAAAGACAGGAGGCAGAGCTGGAGGTAGCAGAGCTGAAGATGGTAAGATTTTGGTTGGGAGTGATAAAGAAGGACCAGTTTAGGAATGAGTATATTACAAGAGGCAGGAGGAAAAAAGGAAGGCAAAAGCGGAGGTTTATGGATGTGGTGAAGGGAGACATGATAAGTAGCTGGCATGACAGAGGAAGATACAGATGACAGGAAGATATGATCTGCTATGATGACCCCTAACAGCAGCAGCCAAACATTGTAGTAGAATATTTTATGTAAGATCTTGTTTCAGAGAGGTCATTCATGTTTGGTTTTGGAGTGCAGCTCCACACCCGGTCCTTCGTAAATTTGAGCTAATTCAAAAGTGGAACTTGCCTAAAATTAGAACATGACAGCCTGTTCAACAAAACCTTGCAAATCCAATTAGCTGCAGCTTGGTCCATTAGACTTAATGGACCAATCTAGCGGTGAGGTTGCAAATTGCAGCCAACTGAACACCCCTAGGCTCACCCCCTCCCTTTCTAAGCATGTAGGATAACCCAAGGTGGCCTTAGGTTAGTACCTTATTAAACCAGGAATTTGTGTTCCATAGGGCACAGAACCAGTAATGGGAAGGACAAAACGACCATTGGAGTTTTGTACTTTGTCTTTGAGGAAGATAGATACCTGCACATCACAAAAGAATGGAAAAATCAATTGATAAGGTTCTGAAAAATCCTGGTAACACCTGTATGAGTCCAGACACCATGATATCATTTTACATAGTTGGAGCTAGCTTGGTTGCATTACACTGACACACTATAACCTTAAATATAAACGGTTGATTCTTTTGTAGGACAATGCACTCACCCTTATATGCATGTCTTGGAAGAAGATGAGAAGGGTTTGCCTAATTAACTGGAATTCCCCACTGGACAATGGGGTATATATCTAATACAGGTAAAAAATACAGGTTAAAATCTATATGTATAGTGTGATTCATCCATGTCTATAAATAGTGCACAGGGCATTTTTTACCATCTTCAATACATAATGTACGAGAGGGAATGCAAGAGAAAAACAAATGAAAAGGTGACACACCTCTATGAGTTGTCGATACGTCTCATCAACCTGGCTGAGAATGTTAGGAGTGTCTTTCACAAAGTCCTTGATGGCATCCATATGGTTAAATGACACTAGGAGGAGGTCTTTGGGACGGGGACAGAGTAGCACTTGGTACTTGAAGGCCATTGTCATTAAGTCATACAGCTGCAAGGAGTCGAGGAAAAACACAAACACATGAATCTCACAGCTTATCAGTCAGAATGAATTGTGTACAGTCAACAGTCAATAAACAGAAGAGGGATCACACAGCACTAAACTAGATTTAAATGGCTATGACTGGTTCTGCTGTACACTAGCATGGTACATTGGCAGGCGGAAGTGACTTCACAGAGATTTTGTACATACCTTGTCCATGCTTGCTTGATTGAGTCTCATTATCGAGGCATGAGCCAGTCTATCAAACACAGTTCGCAGGGCTTTCTTGGAGTATAGCTCCTGTGGCTTGAACAGCTCTTCCAGAAACTTCTTGTTGAACATGGTTGTGATAATGTCATTCATAACTAGTCAAGAATGCAATGCAACAGAAAAACAAATAAAGGTTTAACCAGTTACACATACGTTTTTCCAATTAAAGTAATGTGCATTCTATGCAAAGGAAAACCATTTAAACATATGCCCACTCTTAGAGGCCCTAAAAAAAGCAGCAGCCTGGAGAAGCATGGACTATGTAGCCAACCTAATTCCTTAAAATGGTCTTTGGTTTGATATTCATACAAGATAGATATTTTTGATGATCCTTAATGTGCTAGTGTTATTATCTGGGGGATTGTACTCTTATCTAATTTGCTAACACAATAATGACATTCATGAATCTGTGTGAATGAGCTTAGTTAGAAGTTAAAGCTACAATCCTGGAAGATGATGTTGATATTTTCTATTCCTGTTACATTAACAATAGCTAATCCATCAGTACCCAAATCAGACACCTTTTAGCTGCTCAATTTTATGTCTTCACTGTCCACCTAATACAGAAGAATAAGGAAGGGAGCAGTAGAACTGAGGAAGAAGCGGGGGTGTTGTGGCCAATGAGCAGATATGGCAGATCAAGCTTGTGGAAGATCTTTGACAACAGATAGTACTACAAGATCACTAGCTAAAAGTCAGGATCAACCGAATTTTTATTAGGCAGTGAGAAAGTTGCTGAAACAACTGTGCTAGTATCTTTAATTTTGAGTGGACAACCACAATTGCAATTACTAGTGTCTGCAAAGGAAGAATGAATTAAAGTTAATATGATTATCTATAACATTGTGCCTTTATGTGTTTTGCTTTATTTAATGGTGATTCAGTTTTCATGTTGGCCATACCACTCAAGTGATGTACTCAGCTGTAAGGACAACCAAATATTCGAGTGATGATCTCTGAAATATTATCAGTTTCATTTTACACCTTGTCTATCCAAAAGGCTCTTATTAGCTTAGGCTGCTAGTCCTATTGTGGCCGAAAGCAGAAAGCAGAGCTAGAGGCACCCCTGCAGCATGACAAAAGATACCTCTCCTTCTGTCCATCTCTATCCAGTCAGCTAGAGTAGAGACTTTATGAGGTAAAAGGAGATGAATAAATTAAGTCAAAATGTTCTGAGAATCATGTTATCGACAGCCCCCACAATAAGTCATGGGTATATGTTTATAAGTCTCTGGATGAAATATCATATCAACCAACATAACAACCACTGAACTTCTGCACTGAACTATTTTTTTTTGTCCTGGAATAGTTTAACTCTGTGAAAACACATTAATGTCTCCCATACCTGAGGACAAGAAAAAGGTTTGCCTCATTCTCTTTAGTGATATCAGATTGTTCTATGGAAGTTAAATAAGGAAATGTGTGTTGTGCAGGATGATTTTGAATGATTTCCTGTGTGGTGGTCAGAGTTAATCTATTTATATGAACCAGGATGTATCAGTTAAAGCTCACCGAGCAGGGCCAGAGGTCCACTGGCACAGCGTGAAAAATAAAGAGTCTGGTATGGGTTACTCTCTAGTCTAGCCTGAGATAGTTTGAGCTTTTAGTTATCTTCAAATATATGACTTAAGGAGCAGCAAACCCAAATCATCATTTGACATGTGAAATTAGGTAAAATTCCCGGGATCTATTCACAGATGGTGAGTATAGTGTCTGATCAACTGTCATTTCCTCTGTTGGCTCATATGTATTACTGCATTTCAGTAGACTGTCTGACTTACTAGTTTGTGTCTATTAATTTGAATTTTTATCTGGTGGTGCTAAGATCCACTGCGAAAGAGAATTATACATATCTGGAGACATCAACTCACCTCTGTTTGGAAACAGAGCATTACATGTCATGTGATGTGGAGGAATTAGCTCTTTTAGCAAGGTTAGGTTAGCCACCAAGCTAACGTTAGGTACCTTTCTTGGCTTTATCGGCGGGGATATTCTGAGCTCGAAGGCGTTGATCCAGGATGTAGAGCATTTCTCCGCCGAGGTTAATGAAAAGCAGCGGCAGTGTTCTCGAAGACATGATGTGTAAAGAAATACCAGATCTCTCTGAGGGGAGGTTATAGTTAGCAAATTTGGCTAGCTGGCAAACTATCTTGTCAGACTGTTGATGGGGGCGGTCATTAAGCTTTTCTGGTTGCCATGCCACGGAAGAAAGAACCAATCAGAGTGCTTCTATTTCTCTCTATAATAATAACAATTGGTTATGTAGGAGCAACACTGCCACCAGCTGTTTGGAAATGGCAATATGCTCAGACTCGTTTTACAAGTTCAATGTTATAAAAAAGTGAAACTGCCAATAATTATGGAACCCCTGAGTGATGGGGCAACTATTTTTTATGTCCATCCTTAAGTTCTCTTAAGTTCCAATTCCCCTTATCATCCCGGCATTTGTCTTGAGCACTGAAACCTGAAAACACTTTGCAATGTGCATAACTTTTACATCATGCCAATAAACCCATTTTTTAATTTTGCGTTTTTTGACCCTTAAGATATAAAAGTGGGGATCCAGGCACGTGAGTAAAAGTTTATTTATATGGCACTTTCAAAAAACACAATGTGACCAAGTGTTTTACAAAAGATGATGAAAAATAAGAGTAAAAGATACATTAATAAAATGCAAATTAAACATGACACAAGAAGAAATAGACCAAGCTAAATCCAACCACAAGTCTATGCAAAGACTTGCTTAAAAAGATGGGTTTTTAGATGCCGCTTAAAGCAGCCCAAAGACTCTGCAGATCTAATGGATTGGAAATTATTCCAGATTTGGGTCTAAAAGTACAAGGCGCAACATAATCAGATGAGTATTTATTAATGGATTTTCCTCAAAATGTCCTTATTAAACTGCTACTGCTACTTTCAGCTACTCTTGTTAGGGTTCGCCATAGTGGATCATCCATCTCCATCTCTTCCTGTCCTCTGCATCTTCCTGTCGCACCACCCACCCATATGTTTTCCCCTACCACATCCATAAACCTCTTCATTGGTCTTCTTTTCCTCTTGCCGGGCAGCTCCATGTTCAGCATCATTCTCCCAACATACCCAGGATCTCTCCTCTGCACATGTCCAAACCATCTCCATCTTGCCTCTCTTGCTTTCTCTTCAAACCATCCAACCTGAGCTGTCTCTCCAATATACTAGTTCCCAATCCTGTCCCTCTTTGTCACACCCAACACCAAACCTCAGCATCTTCAACTCTGCCACCTCCAGCTCCACCTCCTGTCTTTTTGTCAGTGCTGCTGTCTCCAAACCATACAACATATAGTTTGCCTCACTACCACTTCCCTTCAGTCACAAGTCACCCAAGACTCTTCTCCACACTATCCACGCTGCCTGCACTCTCTTCTTGTAAATGTCTCATTCAAACATTTCATGTTAAATTTCTTAAATTTAGTAAATCCAATGCATAAACATTAAGAGTGATTTATGTACACATATGCAAATCATTTAAAAACTTAGTATATTATTATACATAATGAAGGCACAAGGCCTAGTTAAGATAGCATTTCATTTTTTGTATTCATTTTTTCCACTATGTTAGCTGAAAGTTGTACTCCCTTTACTGGTGCAATATTCCAAGAATGAGTAAATCACTTCTAAAATCTTAAAACGGGCATCATCAAAAGCTGGAAAATAGACAGCAGAGTTTTGCAATATAAGAACAAGTCCATTTACCATTTGTCTTGATGCATGCTCAATAATCCAGGCAAAGGAATCAGAAAAAAAGGTGAATTGGTTCAATTTGATGAGATACATGATAAATAATACAGTTCATGTCATGCACTGTATTATTTATAAGGGTGGGGATTGCCACAGTCAGCTCAGACTGAAGATGGTACCTATATGAGTGGCCAAACGTTTCTGAATAAACTTCTCATCCAGTTGAACTGATTCACCTTTTTTGAGAGACAGCAGAGTTAAGTTTTTTCTTTAATTATTATCAAGGTGAAACTTCCCCATTTCTAATGCGTATTTCTCTTGCCATCCTGCACACTTCAAAACATCCACAGCAAAAGGTCATCAAGGCATCGTTGCAAACTGTCCCCTGTGGGAAAGGATTGTAATAAAAATCACAAAAACAGCAAACCTCAGCACTTTAAGGCAAAATGTTACAATTAAAGATCCTTTTTTGGGGAAGTGAACGCCCACGTTTCATAAAAAGATCAACAATGAGATTTCTTATGGTCTCTCACAAGATTATTGAAAAGTATTCCTCCAACTTAGGGACATTTAAATGTGACACAACAGACAGGTTCATTCAAGTGTGTGAGAGCAACCTTTCTGATGATTTTGAGAATTCCAAGTATATTAGCTGCACTTGTTTTTTTGAGTAGCTCACCTGAATGCCATATGTCAGCCTCATATGAGTTCTCATGGCTGCCATGCCCCCTGGCACAATACCCAAGCAGCAATTCTCTCCATATTTATTTGCTGTATAACATGTCAATGCAACTGGACAGATACAACCGAGTGCACCTGCAAGACAGAAGTATGAATGAGATGTCACAATACAGGAAATATGTTCAGTGACAACTAGATGAATATCCCAAAATTCTGTGTGGCACCTGCATTAAAAAGCACTGAGTTGTATTGTACTCACAGGTTACGATGTCACTGCAGCAGGAGCACAGTCCTGTACTCCAGTTCCCAGTTTGGACATTTGTTCCATAAGAACTGGCGCCTGGTTGGTGTGTGATCACTGGGTTGGACATTCTTGATCAGTGGATTTGGACTTGTACAGTTTCAGCCAAAAGAACATATCCAGCAACCACAACTGGAAAAAAATCAGGGTAAAATGTTAGGACTTAAAAATAGATGCCAAAGCTATAATGTAATACAAGGTTCGTTTGTGTATACAACAAAAGCATATGATTACTCTCATTAATGCAGTTGCAAACAGAATTGTGGGTAAACTGGGCTCTTCAGTGTTCATCATCCGGCAATATTTAGTCAAATAGATTTATTGTATTTTTTCCATTGAAATGTATTATTCTCTATAAAAATCATTTTCATACTCTTTATTTTGATGCATGCAAAGGATTTATGTTATTAAGAGTTGCATCTACTCTAGAGTACAAATAAAAATGTGGGTAAACTGCATTTAGGTCCTTTGCCCTCCACTACAGTACTGAATATATTCTGATCCTCTCCTACAATGTTTGGGTTTGCTATTCAAAGCCCCCTCCTAATAGCGGACATTCATTGTTTTACCTTCCTAGCGTTTACAGACCTTCGGTTGATGCTGCCGGTGTTTCTGGATGGCCTCTTGAAGTTGCCGATGCTGATATGTGGCTGCTCTTCAACTCTCCCAGTGCAAATGCTAACAAGTGAAACAAAATACTTCAGATCACTTTTTTTCAAATAGGATATTCATCTCAAAACCACACTCTATGGTCGTTTCCATGACACTCTGCAAACTCGGTTCCGTAATTCCGTCCTACAGCTGTGACATTATCATGTGACAGTGTGTGGAGTGGTGCACTCAGATTGAATGGAGTACAGATTTTGGCATACTATTGATATTTATTTCTTCTTGAAAGTTTATTTTTAAGATTAAAGTTTTAAAGTTTAAGATTATTTGCAGATGTTTTCAGAAAACCCAAGAGTGTATGTTAGAAAATAAATGTCACTCATAAGTACCTCTCCTTAAAACTGTCCTGTTCTGTTACCCAGAGTGAGAGGGGTTCGCTTTATGTGTCACGATTAGTCCCCATGTTGTGGGGGTGGACATGGACTTAGATGGACCTCGGGTGGATTAAGCCCGGTCCTTCCCAACACCCCAAGGTGGGTTTGAACCTGCAGCCTCTGGCTCATCAATTCCCTAAGTATACATGCAGACTTCCATAACCCCTTTCTGTAATCACATTTCTGCAAATCTTAACGGTTCAAATTCCATCATACAATCATAGCAATACCAGACTTCATCCATTTTAGGGAAAAAATCATCTACTAGTCCAAATCATAGCATCAGAAAAAGAGCTAAAGAGGTAAAAAGGTCACTATCTGTTCTGAGTTGGTATACGTTGCAAATTCAGAACAGAAGCTATCATTACTTACATAAAGAACAATTCAGAGATCAGCAGTCCTGCAGTTGCAAAACTGCTATTTTGGCCTCCAACAAGCTCAAAGTGTAAAAATATAAAGTAAGCACTGAGGATTGACGGGTGGAGTACGTGAAAAAACGCACGGCAAGTTAAAACAATATTGAAATGTGAATGCAACAATTGAGGACATTACTCACCAGAGCACTCCTTCAGATGAGACCGATACACCGCACACAGGAAGTTGGGGCTGTGAAAACGCTGGTTAGTAACTGTCATTTCCGAACTTGACAAAGATCTTTTCTTACAGACAGGCTCACGGACACACCAAAAGGGTTGAGATGCTGCTTTGCAGCTGTGAAATCTAGCATGTATATAGTTAATTTGCAGAGCTCTTGCATCAGATCAAGAAGGGAACGGGAATTAGTTCAGCTCATTTGTTTCAAGGAAGCCATGCAGGTCTGTGAATCTCAAACCAGCACATTTTCAATGGCCTCACAAAATACTCCACTTTTCATCTTCATTAGCCTGAAGGTCATTTCTCCCTCTCATTCCAATGAAATAAAATGGACATAGTTACACAATGGCTACCTACAGCTTGAAAGTGAAGTACTACATCATGAAAAATAAGCTGTTATAATAAATAATCCTTCAATCATACTTTTACATGAGTCTAAATTGATTTCTTAAAAAAAATAAACAAGTTAAATTCAGTATCAATGTCTCTTTATTTCATTAGTTTAAGGCTTTACATCACAATGAGAGCTAAAACAAGGAATCACCTTTTCAACATGGATGGCAAATGGGACTTGTTCTTATAGACCGCTTTTCTAGTCTAATGACCGCTCAAAGCGCTTTACAATGAGTACCTCATGTTTACTGAGCTATGCGGCGGGATCCACTGAGCCGTTGATGACCCCAGATGACAAAGATACTATTTACAAATAGAAGAATTTGCTCTGAAGACATATTTCTTTCAGTAAAGGTTGAATGTAGTGCCTTTTACTGGGCTTCTGGGGCTATATTGTCCGTCTGTGCTTTCATACTGGCTTGGGTCTGCTGCTGCTGTTGCTTCAGCTTTAGCATCTTCACTGCTTTCTGTTTCTGCACTTCTTTGAAGATCTAAGAAAACAAGATGTGGTCGAGATTTGCAAAGACAAGAAATTACCTTTTGAAAATCCACATATCAATTCTGAGACATTGTCATGGCCTGAGTGAAACAGGATTAGCGTGTTACTGTTGGACATTGTATGAGCCAGTGTTTTTCTCAGAAACATTTGTTCATGTGGGAAAAATATACTGTTATAAAGTATGAAAGAGAATGGTCCAAATAAATGCACTTAATTTATTTTCTACCTTAACACAAAGAGCCTTCTTGGCAAGCCAGCGATGGGTGACACGTCTGTAATACTCTGGCGGGAAGGTGTAGGTGATCCCTAGCTGCTGGCAGAGATTCTCAAAGTCATCATAGCGAACCAACCGGAGGTTTTTCAAAAGCTTTTTCCTGCGGTCAATAGCCATGAGCATCCGTCTTTTATTAGCTTTGTCCTGGGATAAAATGAGACATGGAAGAAAGAAATAAGAATAGGGGGAAATACCACACTCTACCACTGAGCTACCATGGTCCCTAATGATTAAAAACAATAAATATGTCCCAAAAAAAAATAAAAAATTAGGCAGCATTATTTGACAATTACAAAACCAACTGTTCTCTCAATGTATGCAGCTCTTTTAAGAGCTCAGGTTAAAAAACGTAATTCTATATCTCCGCATTTACCAATATCAACAGCAGTATAAAAGACAGTATGAAAAAGACAGTGCACCTGCTTTCAATTGCATAACCGCATATATGCAGATATGCCTACATTTGGACATATGCTATTACTGTCTTGTGCTCACTGAGTTCTCAAATCAGATCAACTTAATTGTGTGCCAAAAATACATACTTTATTTAAGATTTTTCATAATTTATTCAACAGAAAATAAGCCAAATTTAATAACCTGTGTGTGACTACATAGGTACAGCCCATGATTCAGGGACCATGGCAACAATATGAAATATTACTTTGCTGTATGTGTCAATCAGTCTCTACACTGTAGTGAGGAACTTAGGCCAGCTCCTTAAAAAGCTGCTTTGTTATCACAAATCTGATTGGTACTGGCCAAACTACCATAGGCTGTCTTTTGAATATAAAGATAATAACATTTACTATTAATCAACCAATCAACGCAATTTATTAAGAAAACCCCACTCTAATTACATCCTTATGGTCATGGACATTTCATTGAATAAAGTAAATAATAATAAAAATAGAATGATATAATAATAATGATGATAATAATAATAACAATGATAACTATTTTTATTATAAAAAGGTTAATAATGCGTGATGGTTTATTTTTTTCATATGAGATTGATCTACCTTTAGAACTGGGTAACTAATAGTTATACCCTAATATATGCAAAGCCAGATACTAGAAAATTTATGTTATTTCTTTTTCACTTCACTGTAAATGAATAGATGTTCATGTGCAACTTCCTAGCATGATATTATGTTCTCAAAGCTTGTGGGGGTGAGAACCACATTTCCTGTATGCCCATACCACATACTGAGAGGAGGGTGTTAATGTGGAGGGATGTGTTGAAACAGTACTACTCAGCTGCATCTTGACAACGCAACATGCTGTTATGACCATTATCTCCACGTAACAAAAGTTTCCTTGTTTAGTAATACGAAGGAAAAACCCAATCCATGGGTCAGTTGGCGTAATCATATGGACAGTGTACTTGACTATGTTGCTTGTCACTACTTAACACACCTTGTGATGTTTAGCCAGATGCTCCTGGTAGTTTCTGATTCTTGCTGTTAAAATAGCCACTGAAACAAATAACAAGAGAATAAAATAGACAGGGGTACAACCAAGGGGTAATTGAACTGATATACAATAAAGAGGAATCAAATTACATATGGAATATCTGTCAAGTGGAAACACTTAATGGAACAATAGGTGGGTGATATGGCCAAAATCTGTTATCAATAGGGCCTGAGCACCAAGTGGTGCGGGGGCCATATTGTATTTTTATGGATTCTTCTTCTTCATTCAAAAGCATTTTGGATGTGCTGGGGGTGCTTGAGAACTCGATAATTCGAGAAATGTTTTTACGTGTATTTGATGTGGCAATCACTGAAGTCTTATCTGGGTGTAGGAAATGGCCCTGTGATCTTTTTTTCAAAGTAAAAGCTGGGTGTCTTGCTCAAGGACACTTTGATACACTGTCTGAAGGAACTAGGGACTGAGTCCCCAATATTCCAATTATTAGAGTACAACTTAACTTTGAGCTACACCACCCCACCCCCACATCTTTCATCGCTGCGACTTCCTCTGACGTATGTGAGATGAGAGGACCCATTCATTCCTGCTTGTACCTTTCATGGTGTGTATGTATGTATGTGTATATATACTAAGTAATAGTACATATGTATTTTACAACATAGTACTTTTCTAAAAATTAAATCAGGAATGTTTTACTGCTTCATATTTAGGTGGCAAAAAAGTAGCTCATTTTTCCACTACCACTAAAAGAGTGTATTGCAGAGTGTATTTCTGTGTTCAGTGTTATGTTGCCACATGACGGAAGTCACACCACATCCAATATTGAGTGGTCTTGTGTTGTTTCGACGTTTCCTCTGCTGCATTTACACCTTTGCTCAGTTCCATGTTGCACTCAGGTGGAAATCACATTAGGCAGTTCTTCCCAAATGATGTAAATCCTATATCCTATAATCCATCGTACTGCCAACATTAAATGCATCATTAGAACATGTGAACCCACCCTGGACCTCAACTGAGGTGCGGTCAGTCTCATCTCTCTGGACCTTGGCAATCAGCTGCTCCTTCTTTAGCTGTAGCTTGTCATGCTAAGAACATATGTAGAAAGCAGTAAGTGTGCAGCAACTCCACCCTTTTGAAACAAGGTTTGACACCAGGATTTAAAAGGACGTATAATATCTATTGTACACCCACAACTGGCAGAGAGAGAGCAGAAAAAAGTTAAGCAAGGCAGTTCGTTAAGACACATGAGAGTACTCACATGGCTCCCAAATTCCAATGAAAGAAGTCTTCTGACAACATCACTGGTCCTAATAATACAAAATATACTGCTAATAGATGGACTAGTAATGCCAGCAAAGTATTTCAATTTTGAATACAGTGACATATGGTTAAAGATTTACAATAAACATATATGGTAAAATGTATGTACGTTTGAGCCAGGGGGACAGCACCGTAATCCATCTTCAACATGGCTGAAGGAAGATCACTCAGTTGACTCTCAATAACTGGAGGAACAAAATGGTGGGAAATTAGAAACAAGACATTGTTAGACCCATAAATGACCAGAGCTCTCTCAAAATGGGGTTTGCTAATGACATACCTGGCTTCTTATTGCTTGTGGCTCGAGCATAATGCCTCACAGCTGGCTGAAAAGCAAAGCTCCCAGCAACTGAGGAGAAAACATGGATGCAGGGAGAGGCAAAATTCATTTATATATATATAGAGCAATACATTCTATTCTCTTATAATAAAACATCCACCCAAACACATAAATATTTCTTTTAATTACTATGAATTTGAAAAAGGGACACAACTGGTAGTGCATATATGGAAGAGGGTTTAGTGATGAAAACTAAATCATTTGGTGAAAAAGTAGCAAATATCTGAGTAAGTTCATTAATTTTGGGTAGTCTAGACAGAAACTTGAACTACTTGACTGTGATGTCCATGCACTGGTTTGAAGTGGAAAGAAAGGGAGACAAGCAACTCTGAATCGGATGGCTGCAAATGTAAATGTAAGGAGAGAATAAGTTAATGAAGAAGTCGAAAAACTTGATACCTCTAAAATGTATGAAACCTTTTGGAGAACAATGTAAAAGACAATATCTTAAATACTTCTTTAGTAAATCCCAGTAATCACACTTGTCCTACAGTGAGGCACTTCTGCTCTGACTGAGTCAACTTCTTACGTTATCTCCAAACTGGCTGAGTCCAGAGAAATTTCAATAAATAATGGTTATATCAGTCCTAGGTTTCATGGTAATTATCATGTAATTCATGATATATTTTTACTCTAAAACCAGACTCTAAATCTGCAAAATGTTATGGGAGGTCCAGGAGTCACTAAGTCACTAAGACAAAATCATAACAGTAGTAGAAATTACTGCTTCAGCCTGGGAAATGATCTTAAGTCCACATTTTAATTTAGTTGCTGCTTTCATATCATGGACAAAATGTGCAAGACATAGAAGCCAGTCGAGCATCAATCTTGGTTTTTGCTTATGTTTGTACTGCTCTATGTTGCACAGCCTGACTGAATTGGAATTGTCCAGGATGGTACAGCACTCATCCATAAAACGCAAGCAAAATCTGAGGCCATTTTCATGATGGATCTGAAAAGTTTCCCCTTTATGCATGTTCAGTAATCCAGATAAGGAAATCACATTTTAATGAGGGATATCTTCAGTCAGGTTAGACTGAAGATGTTGCCTGTATAAGTGATGAAATATTTCCCTCAATAAACATATCCAGATGAACTGAATCCACTTTGTGTGTTATCTCCTGATTATTAACTGGCTGATCCCTTTTTTATCCCTGGCTGATTCAGGAGAAATGTCTGAAGATAATGTCAGTCACAGGGTTTCGGGATTAACAGTACTCCATGAAATATTTTTATTCAAAACCAGACCCTATATCAGCAAAATGTTAAAGACCAAATCATTACAGTCCATAACAGTTGCTGCTAAGACTGGGAAATGATCCTGAGTTCAACTTTGACTATTTACTGCTTACATTTCATGAACAAGTTGTGCAATAGGTAAAAGCCTATATTGCGTCAATTTTGGTTTTTGCTTATGTTTGCACTGCTATATGCTGGACGTGTTCCTGTCAGCTAAGCCTAGTTGTCACTGTGAATAAAAACACAGCATTTCAAAACCTACAAAGCCTATCTGGTAATTATTTTAGAGGTCCCAGACCTCGAAAGAGCTGCATTAAGCTGTACTTAATTTTATTAAAAAATGATGATTTCCTATTTAACTTTGGCAACATGAATTGAGCAATCTACCTACGTGAGTCTTGAGAATTCACTGCCACTGATCTGTCACCTATCAACCAATCACTGTGGGCACAGAAAGTTCGTGTGCTTAATAAAGAGGATGTCACACATGGAAACCAGGTCAGGTCCACCCTTTCCTTAGTTTCAGATTTCATTCAATTCCTTTATAAAAGTTGGCCTTAGCCGCTTTTTAACATGGGTTTCAAGAGAGAAATTTTAGTCTGGAAATGTCAATGTCAGCACTCTTAGTGCTTAGATAAAAAACTTCAAGAATATTGCCCCTAAACAATTTGATCACAACCATGCAAGACATTCACTGTAAGTCACTCTATGTCATATACTAGTTGAGCAATTTTGAGGGTACACAGGATTTTACTTTGAAAGTTTTGTGTTACCAATCTTAACCGTTTCAAACACAAGAAGAGTCTTTGTAAGCCCAAATAATGTTTTTCAGTTCATTCCACACTCCTATTAAAAGCCCATATTATCAGGATTTTCTCTTCATGAAAATAATATATATTTTGAAGTCTTCCTCATATCAACATTAAACTGCTTTTTATCTTATTTGGACCAAAATATATATGTAATGATTTTTAGTTTTCATTGCCTCTATTACTTTTTGCTCAAACCTAATAGGCCCTTACAACTCTTTCAAACTCATTTTTTAAGAATTACATTGTTGTTAATAAGACGATGTCAATGAGAGGCCCGTTTTTAATGTCACGATTAGTCCCCATGTTGTGGAGGTGGACACAGACTTAGATGGAGTTTTGGGGATTAAAGCCTGATGTCCTTGCTGACACCTCGTGGAAGGTTCAAACCTACTGCCTGGCTTGTCAGTTGCTAAAACATGCATTCTACCAACTGAGCTTCTGTGGCTCCCCTTAATAAGACGATGTTAATGTGGTTTGTCTTATTTCTTAGAAACCTTAAATGTCTAATCATTTATGGGACAGTGAAAAAAATGTGCATTAGAAGACATTTGTTGGTTGATGACTTCCATGAGAGTATTAGTGTAGTTGGATGTCTGTGACAGTAAAGCTTTATGCCTAGCGTTGACCAGCAAAGCAGAATACAGCCATGGCCAAAGTGGAACTAAATTAGTCACAATGCATAGTATAATAAATGTGATAATGACCATCTGAATTTAGCCCTGCAGATCCAAATATTAATGCTTTAAACCCATACAGTTGAATAGCCAATGAAAACGATGGGCATTTTCAGGTATTTATAGATAAGCCCAAAGAAGTCCAATTAAATGACCATTAGGTGTACATGGATTTATGGTTTCATCGAGCAGTATCAAGTGTTAAGTTAAAAAGGTGTCTCTGATTTTTTTCCTGGGTCTTACCTCATTGCTCTGAGACTGAAGTTTGAAGCACTATCTTAAATTTGTATTGTTTCTTTAATAAACACTCTCGCTTAACTTAGAGCGTTCCATTGCATTGTAATGTTCTGAATGAGTTCTGTAAATTATGTTTCCGCTCATCACGCTGCCTGATATGATACCAGATAATACAGCGCCTTCTGCCGTTGACACCACGTAATCACCTCCTAGTAGAACTGGATACACCAATAGATAAAGCAGCACTTGGAAAGTAGTTCACTGGGTTTAAACTTACCAGT
>OMLC01046583.1:0-19045 GCA_900302585.1 Regalecus glesne
TGTCCCCGATTACCAATCTTAATGTCACAATCCTAGAAAGCCAAGATGTCATTTCTAACATTCTCCCTGGTGAATTTGATGGGTGCCCACTGAGTTAATGTGTTCAGTGAACTGTGGTACATCCCGAGATTTGATATAACCCAGGAGTTGTCTACATACCTGAAACAATAATGAGGAGGTGTCCCTGGATATGAAGCCAGAGCCTTCTTCTCTACTTCCTCCATGTCCAAATTGGACGCTATAGGTGAACCTGGGGAACTCATGCCATACCCATGCTTCTGCCTGTAGTATAGCCCATTGAATGAGAAGTATGTGGACTAGAGACACAATTTCAGGAGCAGACATACTTGGTCAGTGTTAAGGGTGTCCCAGTCTCAAAGGGATATGTCGTCCTTCAATTTCTGATGGACCACCTTCACTGCCTCATCAACAGGGACTAACGTAAACAGAGACTTAACATCAAAAGAGACCATAGTTTTGTACACATCCATGTTAATGTCTCTCACCTTATCATCAAAGGCCATAGTGTTCTGAACATGATGGTTATTTCTGCTGACCAATGGGTTGAGAACAGCAGCCAAAAACGTGGATATGTGTAAAGGAAAGAGTTAATCATGCATACAATAGGTTTCAAAGACAAATCCTGTTTATGTATCTTAGGTAATCTCATATCATATCATATCATATCATGCAGACTAGATATAGATTCCCCTTGGTACAGTCTATGGTATAACAATCTGTCGATAGCATTGTCTTGTTCTAACTGCTTCAGTTTTCACCTTCTTACTGTAAGCACAGACTGTATCTCGCTGCGGATGCTAATAAGTAGCTCTGTCGCTAAGAAAGGTCATTACCTTCTCATGGTAGTCTGTCTATTTTAACACAATAGTACATGGACACCAACATCAAGTTCACCAGGGAGGATGTTAAAAAAGACGTCCCGGCTTTCTTGGATTGGTGATGATTGGGGGACAGTTGTTTGTGAACGTGTATCATAAACCCACATTTACTGATCAGTATTTATGGTTTGACTCCCACCACCTGCTGGAGCATAAACTGGGATTCATCAGGACTCTGCACCACCGGGCTGACAACATCCCCACTGATTCAGTGGCCAAGGAGGAAGACAAAACCCATATTAAACAGGCCCTGGTTAGGTGCAGTTACCCCAACTGGGCATTTTTTAAAGCCAGGAAGCCTCCCAGACAGAGCTCCAGCCAAGTGGAGGGAGAGGAGGAGCCAAAGCGTAGACCGGTGGTGATTCCGTATGTGGCGGGAGTGTCGGAACAGTTGAGATGCGTATTTTCAAAACATCGCGTCTTGGTTGCTTTAAAACCCCTGAGCACACTGCGGCAAAAGTTGGTCCAAGGATTGGGTCCCCCGGCACAAACAGAGTAATGTAGTGTACGCTGTTAAATGCCAGGAGGACTGCAGTGACTTGTACATCGGGGAGACCAAACAGACACTGGCTAAGAGGATGGCGCAGCATAGGAGAGCCAACACATCAGGCCAGGACTCTGCGGCCGACACCCATCTACAAGCTAGTGCCCACTCATTCAAGGATGATGATGTTCACATCCTTGATAGGGAGGAACGCTGGTTTGAAAGGGGGGTTAAAGAGGCCATTTATGTTAAATGGGAACGACCATCATTGAGCAAAGGTGGTGGCCTGAGAGTACATCTGTCATCTTCTTTCAATGCCATAATTGCAAATATTCCCCAATCCTTTGTGAATAGTTCTCATTACCACTGAATGTGTAGTCACTGACCAACTTGCATATGAAACCAGCCTATTGTTTAGTGGTAGCCGTGTATTGTTTATGAGGATGGAGATAAATGCAGTCTGCTTTGACTGAAGATGTCACCTGTTGAGTGACGAAATGTTTCTGAAAGAACTTCTGATCCAGTTGGACTGAATCCCTTACCTGGATTATTGAGCATGCATCAAGACAAATCTTTTTTTATATGCATAAAAATCATAATAACACTATTTCATGGATGGACACGCCAGCAGCCATCGATTCAACGCACATATATTCATCTTATGCTTGACCCTTTGTAGTTTCTGTGGAGCTGTTTATTTAATGCTCTTTTTTCTCAGTATGTTTTCTTATTGTGCTTTGTAACGTGCTTCTGTCTTATAAACTGTAGAACAGGAACCTGCTGTAAACTAGTTTTAACAGAGTCAGGTCAGTTTAAATGCAATGCATTTTCATATCTGTAAGCTTACTTTTAAAAATGTTCCTGTGTAAATAACAATTAAGTTATCAAGTAAGCAAGACAAATAGGTTTCCCTGGTCAAAGGGTTGGCTCTGTTCACGATGTTCAGATGTTAAAATTTGATGAATAGTTTAATAAGACCAGTTGCAGGATAAACATGTATGTGATGCTGTCTGTTTTACATGGTGGTAGTCATGAAACGTTATCTATATTAGCGTCTGTTCTTGTTTCTTTGAAACTATTAATGAACATGTCCAGTCCTGCCATTCAATGGTGTCAGTTACACAGCTTCATTCTGCCAGCCTGGTGCTGCTGCTCTTGATTGTAACAAGCTAAAGAGAACAGTATCACGGTTATGATGATACCCGCCAAAGGCCAAGACATAAATATGGACAGAATGACAGATGTAGGCTAGAAATACATTAATTTACAGTTTTTTTTTGTAGTTTTTTTTTTCGTTTAGCTTTTTTTTGTGTTTTTTCCCCTTTTTGTTCCCCAGGGCATTACTTCTTTTTCTCTCATGTTTCACAGAACTCACATAGGACTTGTGTAAATACAAAGACAGACTTTGATAAGTGACAGTTAATTCTCAAAAGGGTATTCTCCCTTGCATGTGCTGTCATCTGGTAAATGTAGATTAAGATGAAGTGTCTCTGGGTGGGGGGACAATTCAGGTGGAGAGATGATGTGCATTAAATTTAGTAGCCTGTTTCCCCGTTAATATTGAATGAATCTTTTACTCTGGGAGCAAGCCCACATGGTGGGCTTGACTTATTCTGCAGGCTGATGATGGAGAACTAATGTTCTCATTTACCCCCAACTTTAATTTTACATAATATTGTTTACTCAAAAATCACTGGCAATTTTTAAAATCAAGCGTATTGTAATCTGTGATCAGACTTTCGATTTGCAGTTGATGATGGTTGAGCAGATGAAGGTAAACAACTCAAAGACAATGTCTGGTTTAGAAGGTTTCTTCACTGTACTTTTAAGAGTATAGTTAATGACTAGGCTTATTTTTCTCCATTTAAATGTGGGCTTTCTCTGGAACTATTGTGATTTCATTGTAATAGTATTTTCCTTATTTGCTATCAGATATGATTTCCATATGTTTCCAGGCAGAATAAACAAGGTCTATTAGTAGACACTGAGTGCACATAAATTGACAATTTGTCATCATAATTCTGCATACAATTTTTCATGTAAGTCTTTCACAGAAATTTGAAAAGTTTTCACTGCATCCATGTAGTTAGCACTTCACTGAAAACTGAATTTAAACTGGTAGCCATAAATTGTACTAATCATATCATATAATTTACTCTACTGTTTCCCCCTACATACAGATTATTTTCTAGTTTTACAGGCAGGCTTTAGATAAGAGACTATTTGATTTTCTGCCACATTGTTGTGCATAGCAACCACCAGTATTTACAGAGTGTGCCTCAATAACCAGTCCAATAACACTGACTCAGAAAAAGGATTACTTTTTTAAAGCCCATCACAGACAGTCTTAGAATTGGAAAAGCCGTTTGCTTTTGCATTACAAATTGACAACCTTTCACAAATAAGTCTGTGTAAGAGCAAATTGGAACCTGGAAAACATTTTCTACCATTGTCCAATGAGCCAGAAAATGAACAGTACATGCCAGTGATTTGCCAAATAAAACGTTTTTTAGTGTTTCTCCAAATAAATAAATAAACAAACAATCAAACCTCAGTAATTGGGCAATTCAATATGGCACAAATGTGAGGCTACTGTGATGCCCTGGAGTACCACAGAAAGTGAAACATCTGTTCTAGCTGTTACCTGCTGCATAAGAACAACATTTCCTTCTCATATTTCACATATTTTCCCAGATGGCACATTGTTCATGTAATTTAGTTTGTCATTGTAAAACAAGTCCACTCCTGACTAAAATTGAGTCCAATGAGCTCAAGCAACCCCCCCCCCTTCAGATTTCATACCCATTCTTTTTTCCCTTGGAAAT
This sequence comes from Regalecus glesne, assembly GCA_900302585.1. Lineage (NCBI taxonomy): Eukaryota > Metazoa > Chordata > Actinopteri > Lampriformes > Regalecidae > Regalecus > Regalecus glesne. The sequence continues at coordinate 4,209 of OMLC01046583.1, forward strand.
GGACCAGAGAAAAGATACAAGTGACTGAGCAGACTTGAGAACTTAAGGGTGGATGAGCTGTGATGAATTGTGACAGTGGTCATTTTCAGTGGAGATGAATTTGAATGAATCAGTTGCTTTTGTTGTTATCTACTGCGCTAGCTTTAAAGCAAGGTGCTCAATACGTCGATCACGATCTACCAATATGTCCAGATACCGGATGTCTATCATCCATCCCGTCACTTGATTGATATACAGGGTAGCCAGTCAGATGACATCTGACTTTTTCTGACACTTAGATCATTGCGCATGCGCAAACAACGCACAAATTGTAGTAGCTCACATGCTAAAAAGGTGTGAGCACCCCTACTTTAGAGCAATGCAACATTACATTACACTACATTACAAGCATTTAGCGGACGCTCTTATCTAGAGCAACTTACAAGTGCATAGGGTCAACATATGTCTCAATGATGGATGAATAAAATTCAAGAAGGAAGGCGAAAAGCCCTCCATTTTTGGCAAACCAGGCATTCCATCCTCTTCTAAATATGTGTTTAGTCATACCTTTCACGTCTCAACAAACAAACTATACGCACCTTATCATCATTCGGTGTTTATCTGGGATTTTTTTCAAAGGTATTGACATATCTTTATATCATATAGACTTATATCTAAAACTAGGAATGTGGCAATGTATCCACTTTAAAATGTACAGAATAATAAAATAAATTCAGGGTTACACTCATCCCATGGGTACTTAAAGCAATCATGTAAAATAAAGGCAATCCAGGTCCATTTTTAGGTGTCACAATGAGTCCCCATATTCTGGGGGTGGACACTTTGACACCCCTTTCCCCACACTGATTGTCCTGTTGGCTGTTTTCTCTTCTTTTTCTCCAGGAAGGGGGGAGCCGTGCTGGCACCAATGTTTTTCCTTCCCCCAAAATGACTAGTGTTCTGGTATCATTCCATCCTGGTAATTTTCCATGATGGGGATTGCTGGGCAGAAGGGCCCATGGTGTCTAGAAGACTTCCTTTTGGAGCTGGTTTGGTGAGAGCTGGTCTGGAATCTGGGGGCTGTGCTTTGGATCAGGAACTGATGAACTGTAAACTAGTCTGTTACTCTGCTCGGTGGGAGCAACCACCTATCCAGAACCCACCTAGTCTTACTTTTTGGGTTCTTGTCGAATCCATACTTTGTTCAATAAATGTGTTTTCTTCTTGATTCCACCTTGTGTCTATCTCTCTCATTGTTACAGTCTTTGGAGCCAGGCTGTAACAACACAAACATAAATGGAGTTTGGAGGATTAAGGCTGGATGCATGTAGAAAAGACTTTGCTTGTAAGAATACTACTGAATTCAGCAATACTCCACAGCAGTTATATCATTGACTTTAGTCCACATGAGTTCACTTAAAGTCAAAGAAAATATTCTGGAAATTTTACAATGCAAAGACAATTTTCTTCCAAACTCCACAATGGATCGTAACTTAAATATACCCAAATATATATCTAACTGCATGTGCTTTTAGCATGTTTTTTTGTCCTTTTCAGCAAGTAAATCACAAAGAAAACGTTTGTGCGATTTCCTAACCTGGATTATTGAGCATGCATCAAGATATTTTGACTCATTTTGATGAAGACTGTCTTAAACTTGTACATGAGATGACATGAATGGCCAACCATGGGAACCCACTGAGATTCAACCTAAAATGCAGACAGAGCTGGATAACATCCTATTGATGAAAGCTGCTATCATGGGTTACCAAACTAACAAGATGCTTCAGAAGACAGAGGCAGATGTTGAACAAAAGGGTATAACCACTTAAATTACCCGAACATGGCTCTTTTATGTTCTAGCCCTACAGTGTCAGAATGAACTCTCCACTGATGTCAAGACAGAAGAGTCGCTGCCCATCTTTCACCATAGGCGGAAAATGCACCTCTTTGTTTAGCGCTACCCTGACTCCTCCTCTAAACTCCTGTTTATTTCCTTACATAATTGCACCTGCAATTTCTGTTGAATGGTGGTTCTTTTATATGTCTTTTATCTGCCTATGTTTTGCATATTTTATGTATTGAATGTATGTTTTAAGTTGGTTTGGAAAAGTGTGTCTGCCAAATGCGAAATTAAAACAAAAATGAAACAGTACAATTTTGCCATCAGCACTTTGAAAGCCAAAGAGGAATAGATCCTACAGACATTTATGTTGCGTCTAGATGAGACCTCTTTTCAACATGTGATTGAGTTCACCAAGAACTCTCAACCAGGTCAAAACAAAAAGTCAATAACCAGGAAGCCAAAGGAGTTCCACTTTACTCCACACCAGACACCGACGATGGATGCTGCCCTCAATAATGGACATCGAGGAAGAGCCAGACAAACAACAGTGGGTGAAGAATCTGGACCCATCCAAGCGGAGAAAAACAATATGGCTAAGGGGCTGAATTTTTCTCACTCGAGCAGGCAAATCCTAGTTTTCGAAGTGATTTTAGCTATAGATTAAATGCAAAGCAAGAACTTGATGGACCATTAGATGAGTGCACTAATGACTCTTTGTAAGGAAAAAAATACCATCATTCTTCCAAGGAGAAAAAGGTAGATGTCCTGGTTTATGAAATTATTACATTACATTACAGGCATTTGGCAGGCGCTCTTATCCAGAGTGACGAACAAGTGCATAGGATCAAGGTACAAAGGATACTGGAGCAACACTAGACGCTAGATAACAATCCTAGTGCCATCATAAGACTCCGACGCATTATCAACTAAGAAACACAAACCAAAATAAAATAACAAGATTGCATGAGCCTAAACCATTTACATTGAAAGCAAGAAAAGGAATAGGGCTAAAACTAGGAGTTAGAGCCAGGATTGGATGGGGAGGAAGAAAGGTACAGGCGGAAGAGATGAGTTTTTGATCTGCGCTTGAAGATGGTCAGACAGACAAATCAGACAGAATATCATGAAAAAATTAAGACATTACTTTCCAAAATATACGCATATGAGCCCCCTGAAATGGGATGAAGGTAGTGATTACAAGAAATACTAAAATAGTAAAATACTAAAATAACAAAATTTGTTCCGGAGATTGTATACAGGGGAAACTAAACATATTCTGTATCGTTTACTTGGCTACATGAACAGAGTTTGCCATTATGGCCTACTCTTTGTATGATTAACTTTGTCACTTATAACATCTCTACGTTTCTGATCACTATTCTTAACCTGTTAAGGTTCACTGAGTTGCACACTTTTGGGTCAGTCACTTAGATATTCCTCTAGAATGTCGACAGGAAGGAGGAAGCCATAGCGTGAGTCCTCTAAGTCATGTGATGACTAGCCCTTGCTATTTTGCACATTGCAGGGAAAGCACAGTGCTTTGCTGTCAGAAGAGAACGAAGCAGAGTACTTTCCTTTCACTTAATCATGGGGGCGTCCAGTGGAGTAGGGGGTTAAGACACCTATGTTTAGTGCTTCACTGCGTCATGCATGTCAGTGACGCAGATTTGGTCACTGCCCTAATGAGGTATTCCAGGCATGTCCAGCTAGGAAGAGACCACAGGGTAGACCGGGGACAAGGTGGAAGGATCATACCTCCTCACTAACCAAGGAATACCTCAAGATCTCCTCCCCAGAACTACTTGATGTGGCAAGGGAAACGAAAGCTTGGAGTTCACAGCTGAAATCTGGTACCTCCATGATCCAGTGGTTGATGATGGATGGATGGATGAATGTCAAATTTTGCAAATCAAATCTCCACCAAGCATTTATATTTGGGTAGAAGGTTACAACAGAAAGATTTGCTAAGATTGTAGGAGTTGTATGAAAAGGAGATGGAGACGTGCCCATGTGTTGAGAAGCTAGGAAAACCCTCTTTATTCATTCACGATGATCACAACCAAACCAGCTGTCATAGAAAAGCAATGTCATCACCTGGATAGTAATGACAGGGAAAACACAACATGCATGCAAATGTGGGTGAGGTCGATCTTAATTATAACAATATAAATTTATTTAACGTCCTGTGGTTGAGTAGCCACTACAAGAAAAGTGCTTAATCTAAAACCGCAATACACCAAAATGTTATTTGAAGTCAGATCAAAAAAGCATTTCACACAAGTGTTTGAGGGAAAAGTCCATTTCCAAGATTGAATGTCAAACAGCAACATATTTTAACAGTTTATATTTGTCAATCTATACTTCTGTGAAGACAGGAAATCACCAACTTCATGGCACCAGTTTACTTCTCAATAGTGAACATTAAGTTAGATTTAGGTCTCTTTCCCTCTATTCTATCTTTGTGAACAAGATTCCCCCTGATAAAATAGTTATAGTAAGTAATAACTGTTATGTTATGTATTATCATATTGGATATGATATAGGACTGTCTCCGTTAGTGGTTAGACTAGAGCTACATTTGCACATATAATGTGAAATCACCACAAATGGTGATTTTACATTATATGATTCAACATCTGAGAGATACCTGCTCTGTTGCTCTCCCTGAGGTTTCTTCCTATTTTTCTCCCTATTAAAGGGATTTTTAAGGGATTTGTTCCTTATCCAATGTGAGGGTCAAAGTACAGGATTGGTGTTAACGTAGAGTCCACCAAGGCAAATTTTCAATTTGTGATAATGGGCAATACAAATAAAATTGACTTGACTTGACTGAGCTACCTTGGCCCCATGTAACAAAGTAAATGTCCAGTATACATAACATAAATCTGTCATCAAAATTCCCCATTGTAAGTTTGATGATGACGGAATATATCAGGTTATATTGTCAACTGTTTATCCAAACTTGAACTGTGGTAAAACTGGAACCTATCTCAGGGCCCATTGGGCCAAAGGCATGGATAAACCCTGGACAGGTTACCAGTCCATCACAAGACAGATAAATTAAGGGAACAGTGTCTTGCGTAAGGACATGTCAACACTCTTCTCTGGAGGTGTTGTGATCGAACTTGCAACCTTTGGTTCACCAGATGACCCACTTAACAATGCCAACCAATCCAATAATAGCTATGCAGTATAATATGATATCACATAAATCCTGCAGTCCTGGAGTTGTGGGATGTCAGGAGAGAAAATTACTTGAACTTGCCTAACTGGAATGAAAAGAGGGGAAAATCAATGTATATATCTGTAACAGTGCATTTTTTTTTCCTAAAATATGAGCCCCTTTGTTGAAGAACCAGCAGGATCTCAATGGGGAGTCTAGATGAAGACATTGCAGACATTACTTTTTCTCTCCGGTTTCAATCCAATCTACATCCGATGTTCTTGTTTTTCCGGGGTCCTGCGGGGACCCTGAGGTGACTGTCAGCACGGCAGACCCCACGTGCACGTGACACACCTGGGACCAGCAAACACTGCTTTACACATACTAACAACAGATTTTCATCTAGGAAACATTTGACTGCCAGTTACTGCAGTTAATAAATTCAAAGGTTTGAGTCAGGATGCTGGTATACTGGAAATTCATTTGCAACTTGAAAACTATGCAGTGATCCTTGCAATTAGATTTTACAAAGTCTACATGACATAATTTGTTGTCTAACAGTCTTGAAATCTAAGACAAAATATTTGCAGCACTGAAAAAAAACCTTAGCCTTTTTTACAAAACTGCCTTTTGTTAGTACTTGGCACTTTTCGTGTTTTCCCATCCTGAATCAAATGCAGATGTGAGCAGTTTAAATATATTTTCCATTCTTTGACTATTCAGTGTGACAGTCAAAAGTCTTAAAAAGAAAGACAGAACCAAGGTTTTCATTTGGCATAAACAGACCGCTGATTTGGCTGCTGGATATACTGTTTAATGGGAGTTTGATTATCCTATTCAGCATGTGAACAATGTGATGTCACATTCAGACCTGACCTTTTTCATGCTGTTTGATGGATTTGAGATGTCAGGCTCTGGAGTGCCGCTGGATGTGGCGTTAGAATGAGTCAAGACAGTACATTTGTATTGTCAGTACATTCAGAACATAAAATTCAATACATATCAGCAGTCGCTAAATTAGAAAAGTTCTATATAAAATGAGTCTATTTGCCATTTACATTACACCTGAAATTCAATTCCTATTGAAATCCGACTGTGATTTACAGCTTTACAAAACGTTGACTAAGTGATAGAAGAAGAAAAAAACACACAGATAATACAAGAGTGATGACACAAAGAGCTAAAGATAATGGGGGTGGCTGAGAGAACTGGACAAAGAAAGGGAAAAGATAGAGAACCACAGCAACCACCCCTAATGGTCAGCAGGCAGCTTTTCACTAGCAGCAGGGATTTAGCTGCAGGTACAGCAAATAATGTGCAGCATCACAAGAACTCCATTTTGTAAATCCTTAACATTAAATCCAATTGGTCCACTGAGATGTGTGATAACCACAATAAAGTAATATCAATAAATGTGGAGTTGCTGGTTCAAGCCTTGGCCCTTCATTGAAAAAATGTCAAAGTGTCACTGACCAAGACTCCTAACTGCTCTTGGTGAACTGGTTTGTTACCTAGCAAAGCTGGCACCACCATCAACTATATCAATATAATGTGTGTGTGTGGGTGCACGTGAGGGATTAATTCATTGTACAGTGCTTTATGTGGCAGTTGCAGAAAGACTCTATATGAAATCCAGTCCATTTACCATTTTCCCATGTCACTTGTTCTTGAATAAACCCAGGTGGGAATACATCTGCATTGTTCATGCTTTGAGCTCATTTTCTTCTAAATAATTTTGTTGAAAGGGGGCGGCATAGCTCAGTGGACAGAGCGATCATCTGACAATTAGAAGGGTTCACACCTGCAGAGAAGCTCATCGAGGTGTCCTTGAGCAAGACACTGTTCCCCTAACTCCTCTGCTCTCCGATCGATTTGCAACCTATACAGGGTGTAATCCCGCCATTCACCCAAAGAGGACTGAGATGGGCTCCAGTTCCCCTGCGAACTGATTTCAGATAAGTGGCTGACAATGGATGGATGGTTGAATGGATGTCTTTCTTGACATGTGCAATAGCAATATATGCATTTCACCTGCAACTGCAAAAGTGTTGGCTATGTAAGTGTTAAGTTATGATTAAGCATTGGTCAATTATTGTAGTTGGTGTTTTGGAAATCTGAGGATTTCCTGGTGAGGAAAATAAGAGCAGTAAATGTATTGAGCAGTTGGAATTACAGAGCAATAGTTTCAGCACTGAAAGGACAAAGTCTGCTCACACAATGTGTAAACATGGTCTTACCAAGAGTGAAGTGTTACATTATCTAAACACTGTGGGAACAAGGGTGATTTGGGGCAGTGATGAGATCAGCGGCCTTGGCAATCAGGTGTCTAAGAGTGCTGTCTTCTCTAAAGGTTGGGAGAAAAGTACCTCTAGTAGTGGAAATCGTCTTTAAGGACAGGAGGAGATTAAAGGGAAGAACACATAAGATGACGTGTCTATTGTGTCTTGAATGCCAGACAGGCGGCCCTGGCAGTGGACATTCTACATCAAGGCTAGAAAGGGTTTACTGAGGTAAAATGGATGCAATATGGTCGTAAGGGCCTATATTATAAATTACAATATCAATTAGTTTCACACTTGGGCAAAACTTTATTTGCAAATGCAATTCTGTACTGACATTGATATTTTTAATGTTTTGGTGTATGTGTCATCTGACTTGAAAGAATTCACAACATCAATAGTGAAAAGCATTGTCAAGTGATATTGCATAGATATTCTGGGGCCATGGTAGCTCAATGGTAGAGCATGCTTCAGGAATTGATGAGTCAGACATAGCAGGTTTGAACCCACTGCAGTGTCAGGAAGGGAATCTGGCCTTAATTCTTTGCATTCTATCTAAATCCATGTCGATCCCCACAATCTGGGGACTAATCCTGACATACGAAAATGGATCTCTCATGGTACTGATATGCATTCATATATATGCACAAACACATCCCCTCTGATTTACATATCCTTCCCAGAAATTGCCGGACTAGTGTTTATTTGCTGTAGTTGTCCTGGTTTTAGTTGGTGTCGCTGAGTATGCCTTTCCAGGTGTATGATGTCCTTAATGTTATCTCTCACATTGCGAGGATTCAATTTAGATGCTGTTTGCATAGCAATTTAATCAAGCACTTTACATAATCTACAACGTGCTGTGGGAATTTCATTGCCATGTTGCTAATGCTACCCAGAACTGAAAAGCGATGTGAACATGAACATATGAATAGATGAATAACTCTCTGCTCCTGAAATGGCCTACTTTCCCCATAGTGATCACTAATATTTCAACTTATTAGATGTGAGTGAATTTGTTAAGTTGTCAAGTTTACTGGTTCAGTAGAACCCCTTCATAAGCCAAGTGCAATGGACTTAAAACAAGTTATCTCAGTGAAATTGATACAGAGTGATTCTAACAACTCAGAGTTTCACAGAACATTTTTGTGCTCTGCAAAGATTTCAGTACCTCACATATTATGCAGGAAAGTGTGCTAAATATTACACAGGGCAAATATTTAAAACTGAGATTGAGAGAGATGTCTATACATTCTGAGGATATTTCATCTCAGTATCTGTGCCTGAGGAATAATATTTCTCAGAAAATCTGACACTTTACATTATGATAATTATTTGTGTGAATTTTTTGTAAATAGGAGATGTGTTTGCGCATTTATGTGTGTGTGTGTGTGTGTGTGTGTGTGTGTGTGTGTGCGTGCGTGTGTGTGTGCGCACATGCTTATCGTTGTATTTGATGGGCTGAAAGAGAGCTTGTGGGTAAAGTGTGTGCCCTATCGGAATAAGTCTGTGCACATGCGTGTGCATACAGAGGAGAGATGGGAGAAGGTAAGGGAGAGAGCGAAAGTGGGAGACTTTCCTGAACGAGCAGCGCAGAGCTTGCAGAGAGAGATTGATAGACCCAGTAGAGTGGACCAAGAGCGGCACTGACTACCACGCACACGTTTCCTTTGGAGATAGAGCAATTCTTTTTGTCATCCAAAGACTGGAATTCTAAACAGGTGAATACAGAACATTTTTATATTTTCTAAAAATCCTTACAGGAAGAAGGTCAAATATATATGTATAAATGCTAGATATCTTGTTGGAAATCATTTGAAAAAACCATATATAATTGATGAATAAATAAATAATGAATAAATAATTGACGTCTGTACATACACTTGTTTATTATCCATTGAAACAGCAAACTTATATGGAGATGTAGTTTTCATTAAGATACATTGTTAAAATATAATACAATCATGTAACAATTCTTTATTTGGCACTAATAGGGTTAAGCTGTTCATTAAAAAACAGATTATCAAATGAGCTAAATGAAACTCAGATTTAAGTAATCTCAAGGGTTTACTTCATATTGGTTCTATTTTTCAGGGTTTGTAAAAATCCTGTATGAATGTGAGCTACCACTGTTTGTACAGTTAAAATAGATTAACAGGATAAACATCACCTTTGAACATGCGCCATTTCCTTCTGTATTTAGAATTCCCAGTTATTGGAGTCTTGTGGCAACACAACTGGGCACAGCTTTATAACAGGTCAACACAGAATGCACAGAATATTTAATAACCCTCATAGGTATCTTTGGTATAGCATTGGTATTCAAAAGGATTACTTAGAAAATGATGAAGTGTCTGACTACATACTAAATCATACTACATTAAAAAGAAGGTAAAGGCAGTTATGATTGGAAAAGAGGTATTTTCATATCTCTGTCCATGTGTATGTGAATGGTCAACCTTTATACCGCTGTGGAGCCTGAGGCGGAGTCCTCAAGTTTAATCCTCAATGAAGTGACAAGATATCTGCTGTGTTCTCCTTTGGCCTAAACTTCCCAGGAGTCATTTCAAAACTGCTAAGTAATTTGTCCACCACAACACCAAACAAAGAGTATTAGTTCCGTCTACCTTATCTGGGAAGAACAGACCATTGCTGGATGATGTAAAACAAGTCACTTTCTGTGTGACCTTGGATTTTTGGTGAACATGTTGCCACAAACTGAATTTTATATTCCTCTCTTAATTTAAATGCAAGGGCCATGGTAACTCAGTTGTAGAGCGTGCATTTTGGGAACTGACAAGTTAGATGCCGTGGGTTTGAAACCATCATGGGGCACGAAGAAGGGTATTGAGCCTTAATCCTACATCTGTCTGCTTTTTACAATGCTGTGATTACAAATATTCCCAAGTCCTCTGTGAATAGTACTCATTACCACTGAATGCACGGTAAATGATCAACTCTCATATGAACCCAGCCTTTTGTTGTGTGGTATTACTGTATTGTTTATAAGGGGGGGGTCCTTGCAGTCAGCTCAGACTGAAGATGTCACCCATTTGAGTGACAAAACATTTCTGAATAAACATCTGATCCAGTGCAACTGATTCACCATTTTGTAATCACCTCAGACAGTGTTCTCTCCTGTTGTCAAATAGATAGATAGATGTCTAGGATGGCGGACACACCTGTTGAATGTAAACAACTACACTTGGTGGAAGAGAAAACAAGCAGGGCTAGATGTGAATGAAGACCTGTTTTAGACCCACTGTTCTAGAATGGTCAAAAAATTAAAGGAGGGAGCAAAATAATATAAATTTACATGCAATTTGCAAGCATATAGGCTAAAATGTTTACAACTTCATATTTACAGATCCAGAAGAAACCGAGTAACATCAGCAGCTCTACCGAATTATGATTAAAAAAAATTCAGGTGAAAAAAATGCACTGCCAGTACATTGCCAGTACATTGTACATGGGCGGCATAGCTCAGTGGGTAGAGCGGTCGTCTGGCAATCGGAAGGTTGCCGGATCGATCCCCGGTCCTGCATATAGCATGTCGAGATGTCCTTGAGCAAGACACTGAACCTCTAACTGTTCCCCGAGCACCCTATGTTGGCAGCTCACTGCTCCTATACAATAGGTTGGGTCAAAAATGCAGAGAAATCCAAATTTCCCCTTGCGGGACTGATAAGGGAATTCTTAAGGAAGCACATAGCATGATGGGAGCAACATGAACAGTGCTACGTCACACGACACTACAATATTAATAGTCAAACTCATGAGGACAAACCATAAGACACTAGTTCTTTTCATATTGTTGAAACATTTTATACAGAAACAGTGATAGTCGGTTGCAAGTAATACTACTTTCCCCTGTGAGTAGTGTAATGAATTGTTAATATATTTTCAGCAATATTCGTTACCCCAAAAATAACTTGCTACAATGTTACTTTTGTTGACATACCCCTACTGATATCAAACATTCCAATTCACATTCCCGGATAATTTTTCGGAATCGTCACAGATGCACAAGCAAACTAAGATGGAAACGCTTAGATTTAGCACCTGGAAATATTCCACTGACTTGATTTTTTTGTCAATAGAAATGACGTACAAACAACAATTTTCATATTTATGGTCTTTCTGCGGTAAAAAATATGACCATGAACCTTCTGAAACAGCTACAGCGGCATAAGACCATACAACTCATGGACAGATACCCTCCATTAAAGAGGCAAAACAGTTTGATTAAATTTTTCACAAAAAAACAACTCATGAGGAGTAGGAGGAACCTTCAGCTGACGATCAGCCATCGTTCTCAGCACAGACACCTACTCCTGTGCCAGTTTCTCATCCCCAATAGATGCCAAGTAATGACGATATGTACTTAATTTCAATGTTAGACACCAAGCCCTTTCGTCTCTCGCTGCAATCATCAAACGTAAGCTAATTTACAATTTGGACTGTGGTTGCCATTTAAATATTATTTATGTTGGGTGTACAATTGGATTTTATGCTGGTGTGTGTGTGTGGCCACTGTGCCAGGCTACATTAGTGTCAGTTTTAACTCCACTGAGCATTTAGGTGCCAGTTTACCTTGCTTGATTAATGATTCAGTTGTGTCCACCAGTTGTGTGTGGGTGTGAATATGAGACTGCCATAACAGGCTTTTAATGTTTGCCTTAGTGCCTGTACTATTACCTCTGATGAGAAAAGTTTGTATGATTAAACCGTGGTGCGTTCAGGCAAGTGTGGTTGTAATGATCTTTTTTAGTTAACCTATGCATTTCAGAACCTATTAACTAACATTGGTCTTGGATGGGCTATGCTCATCTGATTTTCTTTGTGCCCACCCACACTGTGATTTCTGCCTATTTTTCGGGTGGGAAGCCTTAACTCTGCTAACAAGCAATTACCCTGACATTACACGGACGCGCACAAACAAATTCTGAATTTTAAGGAGAGAGGATGCAATTATCAATTTTGTGAAGTGTAAAGGAAAAGTAACATTAGTAGTGTAACAAATTATTGTTCACAGGAGGTAATACATAATATTACTTGTGAAAAGAGCAAAAAGTTATGAGTAATAAATGATATTTTTTTGAGTAACGAGCCCTATACTACACAAATTTGTTTGCCTCAGGGACATCATAAATCCATGCGAGAGCAAAATGAAAACCAAGGCTTTGTGTGTATGCCCAAATCATCACAATAAAATCTGTGGTTACTAACAAATACCATATGCCAGAGTTCTAGCCCTAAATTACTTTACAAAGATGAATAAGCTCACAATACGACCCTTATGAGCTGCTAAGATATATATCGCTGTCTATGCATCAACTTATAAAATGTAGTCTGTGGTCAATACTACACAGATAACATTGAAATCTACTGGACATTACAGCCTTCATTGGCATTAACCAGGACCGATTAGACCATTAATACTCTAATTGACAACAGATTATGTTGCACCTGGAACACAAACACCATTACAATTAAAGTTGTGAACATGCTGTGGCACTGGCAACACTTCTATTATACTTTATGAAATGTGCTGAAGTAGAAAATAGCTAGCGTGTGCAAGTCAAATGATGGATATAGGTTTTCTGGGACCTCAGCTTTCAACTTAGTAACAGAACCACAGTGAGATGGTTAGAACAGTGCAGGTCCTGTCATTGAGAAAAGACGCCTTTTCTTTGAGACAATGTTACGTCTGTTAAACACTGGAGTTAGCATTGTACACTGTTTGCCCCCAGGAGCTCGATGAGACGTCAAATAATCTAAGACTTGCTGTGACAACAATAAAGCTGGATAAGTTGTTGAACAATGGCTGTCCCACTGGAGACCAGCGGTTCAAATCTCGGTTGGGACGAAGGCTGCAGTAAGAGCCTGCTGCTTAGGAGTCTAAGCAGCAGGTTACAAAAGCCAATTACTTCTTAGATGTAGGTACATTGCTTTGGACGAAAGTGTTTGCTAAAGGAAATTGTAAATTGTAATTATAAACAACAGTCAGGCAGATCTTAAGATATTTCCGTTCAGTGGAAGTACACCTACCTGAATATTTAAGCTCCAAAAGTTTCAAGCATTACAAATCAAGATCTTGGTGTTTGAAGCTCGAGCTGAATCCGCTTGTCTTAGTGAGAGACATGGATCCAGTGATATGGATGTCAATTGCTAAACTAGACATGGTCATTAACAACATTCTTAAGTCTATAGCACTGATGTGGTCAGCAATTGCATAAATAATTATTTTTTCCTACATCGGACGCCTTTACAGAGGTTATTTTATCCAGGTTATTTTAGAAGAGCCGAGTGTGTGCTTCAGGAACTGATGAGCCAGATACTGCGGGTTTGAACCCATCAGGAAGGGCATCTGGCCTTAATTCCCCCAAGGTCCCATCTAAGTCCATGTCCACCCCCACAACATGGGGACTAATCATTACATGTAAAATGAACTTCTCATTTTACACACAGTTAACAATTCAAAAAAAGTATCAAAAAGATTGATATAAGCAGGGGTGCACATACTTTTTTCAGTGAGTTACTCAGGTGAGTACCAGGAGATGTTGCGCCATCTGCAAATTGGGCTACTGGACATTTCCTCTTGGCTAGCTTAATGAGCAATGGCATGTGCCACATACACGTGCTCCTTGTTTTTTTGTGTCTTTCAAATAAAGGATGGTTGAAGTTCTTTGACCAAAAAAACACCTGTTTTGACTGCTAAATGTGGATGTGAACGGCACATTTTCCACCACATTTCAGTGCGCTCATTGTTAGCTTTAAGCCACTGTACATCTTGGAGCCACTTTCCCCAAAAAAGTCTCATTTTCTTCAGCTCTGGCTTGAGTTGACATTTCTTTGTAGGTGGTGAAACGCCAAAGAAGCTGCTTAATGTCTGTTGGTGTTTGGACATCTCTGACAGTAGTTGAAAAGTTCACAAACAACATGGGTAAGTAAGCTTAGATGAGACCAGTCAAGTGCGCAAAGGCCTTTAGTGGCATTACGCATTCCAGATTTTTGTCACGCATACGCACCTGTGTACCAGTTATGTGCACCCCTGGGTATAAGCTAATTGGTGAAGGTGCTGTATCAATAATCAATGCAATTTAAAGGCCCTTGTTGTGGGTAGAGGTGGTTGTAGTAACTACTACCTTGATTCCTAATGATTAAGTATCATGTGAAGCATGAAACTGGATTGTACTGATCAAGATTGAAAGAAATCACTTGAGTTACCGGATTATTATTTAAGTTTCTACATTGAACATGAGAATTCATTAATTTGTTTTTGACACGTGATAACTTCAATGCAAGGCAGCCTGCTTTTAATAGCTACATAGTGCCAATGAGTCTGCTGATTGAAAATCGATTCAGGTTTTACACAACTTCCATGGAACAAATAGTCTGGATTCCACAGTAAAGCCAAAAAGCGTTTGCCAGGGCTTATCTGACCCTGTTCATGCAATTTCCTGAGAAAGGATGTTATTTATTCCCCAAATCCTTTTATCTTTTTGGAGAATTTGTTAATAGGACTGTGGTTTCATCAACACAACACTGATAATACTCAATTGTTCTGTGA
>OMLC01046583.1:19065-50341 GCA_900302585.1 Regalecus glesne
TTACTCAGGTGAGTACCAGGAGATGTTGCGCCATCTGCAAATTGGGCTACTGGACATTTCCTCTTGGCTAGCTTAATGAGCAATGGCATGTGCCACATACACGTGCTCCTTGTTTTTTGTGTCTTTCAAATAAAGGATGGTTGAAGTTCTTTGCCAGGGCTTATCTGACCCTGTTCATGCAATTTCCTGAGAAAGGATGTTATTTATTCCCCAAATCCTTTTATCTTTTTGGAGAATTTGTTAATAGGACTGTGGTTTCATCAACACAACACTGATAATACTCAATTGTTCTGTGAATACTCTATGTGCCAACAATCTATATCAACAAGGGTCAGTACAAACGAAGCTTTACATACAGTCTGGTAGATCATTTTATCATCAAATGTATTATTTCCCCTCTTGAAATTGGTTTAATTTTTTAAAAATACACCACAAATGAATAGTGTTGTACCTGCTCCAGTGGTATGTGCTTGACGAGCCCGCTCACAACTGTCCTAGGAGAGGCTTCTCCCACGTCGACCTGCTCCACATACAGTGAGTCAGCATCTGGGTGCTTCTGTGCTGTGACTATACGTCCAACCCGCATGTCCAGACGAGACACATCCACCTTGGTATCCTCCTGGGAGGCTGCTTGCTTCTTCTCCTTTTTCTCCCCACCTGGAACCATCAGAGGGAATACCGTCATAGCTAGCACATATAACTATGGATTTCGCCTCAATCCTCCCAAAGGCCGTTACCTGGTGTCATCAAAAGGATAATAACTGACATTACAAATGTATGTCTTTGGTAAAGACATACATGTAGGTGCTGTATAAACAGGCCACAGCTATAGAGATAGTAGCTATTTATTAGACTCTGAATCAAGGTCTTCTACAGAGGCAGTGCTTTGTCCCTAAGCACTTCATGACAAACTAATTATTCAGTGACAACAAATGTTTCGGGGCATTTTGGCCTTAAAGTTTTTGTAATGCCAACAGGTGCTTTCCCACGAGACTCATAGCAATCATCTGAAAGGTCTGTTTGGAATCTCTGCTGTACAGCTGTGTGTGATCCAACTCAATATCCTCTGAATAACTGAAAACAGAGCAATGACAGGCCCCAGGGTGGCATGCCATGTATGTGATAACTACAGGCATTGGGAAATAAGGAAGGACAACTATGGCAAAGGGCAGACAATGACAAGCTTCCAGTTCTTATGGAGGAATTACTCGCAAATGTGGGTCAGACAATAGCTGGCACTTCAACTCCATCCAGGGGGAAATTGCAGTGTTACAGCAGCAAGTGGAAAGCGTAGTAGGAGAGGCATCACATCTAGAACATAACGTGTAACATAGACAATTCAACAGGGGTGAAATATGTACATTATATACCGTATGGACAGATAAAACAAACTGAACTCATTTTTAATTATCCAGTATATTGTTGCTGTTGCTGATCTGGTGAAGGAGGCTTAGTCAGTAGACTGCTATGCTAGCCAAAGAGGAGCCTTTCAAATTTCCTGCATTCCATATTTGATGGTGTTCCATGCCTTACATGTTTCATTAGATACATTGAATCCTTATCCCACACATGAATGTTTGTACAAACGGTCATCAAGTCATCACATTTCTTCTAAGCTATGCCCTTGGTCGAGTTCATTTACCATTTCATAAGTTAACAGTGACCAAATTAGTTATTCCTCAGCATTCCTGAGGAATCTTAGCCCATTCCTCATGGGCAAAGGCCTCCAGCTCACTAATACTCTAGGGCAGACCTGGGCATTTTACGGCCCGTTGGTTGACTTTGACCGGCCCATGTAACGTTTATTGAAAATTATAAAATAAATTTATTTTTTAATTTTACCTCATGCATGCATGGATTAAGGCTGCATTGCTTTTATTTTGAAGTTATTTTTTACGTACACAATAACGCAATATGTATAGCAACAGGTGTGCGAGGTTGAGTTGCTGAGGGACATGATAACCATAGTGCTCAGAAATGTCCACTCGTCCAAAAAAACAGAAAGGTAGATGCCAAATGCAGGACTTTCAACGAAAATTGGACTGCTAAGTATTTGTTTACTGAAGTCGGAGGTAAAGCTGTGTGTTTAGTTTGCGGGGAGGAGATTGCCATGTTTAGGGACTACAATTTGAGTCAGCATTACGACAATAGACGCGGAAAAATACAAGAACTTGGCTGATGCTGAAAGGGCGCGGATATCCGAAGCTTTGCTAGCAAAGTTGCAAAAGCAGAAAGGTGGTTTTACAAAGCTTCACACATCCAGGGATGCAGCAACTAGAACAAGCTTTATGATATCCCACAAAAATAGCTAAAAACAGTAAGCCGTTTTTGGAGGGAGAGTTTATCAAAGAGTGCATGGTGGACTCTGCCACACTGATATGCCCTGAAAAAAAAAGGTACATTTGAGCAAATCCCGCTGTCCAGGCGAACCGTGACCAGGAGTACCGATGACATTGCGGGGAATCTGGAGCTTCAGCTGCAACATGGAGTGGCAAGTTTTTACTTTTTCTCATTGGCTTTAGACGAGAGTTGTGATGTCCGTGACACAGCCCAGCTGCTCGTATTTGTCCGGGGATAAAGAACTATAAGCTCACAGAGGAGCTGGCAGCAATGCAGTCGATGAAAGGGACAACGATAGGGAGTGATCTTTTTAGAGGTAAATGCATGCATGGACACTCTGGGATTGAAATGGGACAGACTTTCAGGTGTCACAACAGATGGTTGTCCAAATCTTACAGGGACTTCTGAAACAAATGCAAGATAAAGTGATAGAAATTGATGCAGATCAAAAATTGGTGTTTTTGCATTGTATTATACAGCAACATGTGTTGTGCAAGTCAGTGCTAAAAATCAACCATGTTACTGATGTTGTTACTAAAACAGTAAACTTCATCAGGGCATGGGCATTGAATCACAGACAGTTTGTCGCTCTTTTGGAGGAGCATGACAGCTGTCAGATGGCTCAGATGTCAGGTGGCTGGGCAAAGTGCAAAAGAGAGTTTGGGACCTGAAAGCAGGAATTCGAGGGTTTTGCGAGAAGAAAAGGAAAGACATTCCAGAGCTTTCAGATGCAGATTGGATGTCAGATTTTGCATTTGCTGTTGATGGGACTGCAATGATGAATGAAATGAATACCAAACTACAAGGCAAGGGCCATTTTGTTCATGAAATGCACAGCCTGGTGAAGGCCTTCACGAGGAAGCTTCAGTTTCTTTCAAGTCAACTAGAGAGCAACACTCTCACTCACATGCAAACCCTGAACGAAGTTGCACCATCAACTGATCACCTCCGCAGGTACTCATCCATGTTAAGAGCATTACATGGTGGGTTTTCAAGGCGTTTTGAATATCTCCGAACAATTGAAGATGAAATGCTCATTATTTCCTCTCCCTTTACCTGAAGTGTGCATAATGCACCCGGTGATGTTCAGCTGGAATTCATTGATCTGCAGTCTGATGCAGTACTGGCAGAGCACTTTTAAGTTAGGATCTCTGCTGGATTTCTACTCTTTTCTTAAGGAGGAGAACGTTCCAAACCTGAGGAGACATGCTCAAAAGATTTTGGTTCTCTTCGGCTCTACCTAAATTTGTGAACAAACATTTTTAATAATGAAGTTTGCAAAAGCCGGATATAGATCCTCTCTCACTGATGATCATCTGTCAGCTGGGCTTCGCATCTCCAGCTCAGACATCAAACCTGACTTTGATGCACTCATTAAAGACCAGTAGAGACCAGATTTCTCTCACTAAACAAGAAAAAAAATCGCTTAAAAACACAAAATATGGTGTTTGGACTGGGACACTTTTTTGAAACCTTTTTCCCAAGATTAAAGTTCAATGATTTAATTTTATTTAATAAAATATTGTGATGTCTGTAGAATGCTAAGAACCTCTTTCCAACTGTATTTAAACTCATAATGTGTTTTGGAGTGAATGTGACCCGAAACTGTTAAGTAACATTTGTCATAAATGTTAAAAAACAAATTTTCACACTTTATTTACCATTGCCTTGGGAAATCTGATTGAATAAATGACATTTTTTGTAAGGCAGCCTCACTTTTTTCTTTTTGTTATAAAGGAATATCTTATCTCATCTTATCTTGTTCGTTCATAACATAATCTACTCTTCTTACCAGCTTGAAAAAACAATGCTATTAACTGCTTTTTATAAAGAAATACCATTAACATTATGCATAATTGACGTCAGACTTTTGGTCTGGCCCGCCACAATATTTTTTTGTTTCTCATTTGGCTCCATCCAGAAAATAATTGCACACCCTTGCTCTAAGGTTGTGCTGCAACCGCCTTTTTCAAATTCGACCAATGATTTTCAATGGGGTTCAAGTCAGGTGACTGTGATGGCCACTCTAGTATCTTCCCGGACTTCTTATGAAACCAAGCCTTAGTGGACTTTGAGGTATTCTTAGGATTATCGTCCTGCTGGAAAGTCCAATGATACCCAATCTTCAGTTTCCTCAAAGAAATTATTAACAGCTGCCAAAAGAGTCCTGAGGAGACAAGTAGTAAGAAACCCTCGACTGACTGCAAAAGACCTGCATTAAGACTTGGTTGCAGCAGGCACTGAGGTTTCAGTTTACACAGTAAGGTGCATACTAAATGCTGAAGGGTTCCATGTCTGAACTCCAAGACGTACACCACTACTGACTCAAAGGCACGAGTTGGCTCCAACTTGCTCTGAACTATATAAATAAGCCAAAGAGGTTTTGGGATTCTGTTCTGTGGAGCAATGAAATAAAATGGGAACTTTTGGGGCCCATGGATCATCAGTACATCTGGAGGAAGAAGAATGAAGCATACGCTGAAAAGAACACCCTGCCTACAGTGAAGCATGGCGGTGGCTTAGTGATGCTCTGGGGCCGCTTCACTTCCTCTGGCACTGGAAACCAGCAGCATGTGAAAGCCAAGATGGATTCAATCAAGTATCAGGAAATCCTGAGAGAAAGTTTCATGCCATCCGTGAGGAAACTGAAGGTTGGGGTTCATTGGACCTTCCAGCAGGACAATGACCCCAGCATACCTCATAGTCCACAAAGGCTTGGTTTCAGGAGAAGTCCTGGAAGATACTAGAGTGGCCATCACAGTCACCTGACTTGAACCCCATTGAAAATTTTTGGTGGGATGTGAAAAAGGCGGTTGCAGCATTCAAACCCATAAATATTAGTGAGCTGGAGGCCTTTGCCCATGAGGAATGGGGTAAGATTCCTCAGGAACACAGCCAGAAGTTGGTCTCTGGCTTTGCATTACATTTGCAGCAGGTCATAACAGCAAAAGGGTGTTCTACCAAGTACTAAAGACGTTTGTCATGAGGGGGTTGAGTATTTTTGCGACTGCAGTAGTCATTAAAAGCAGTATTTTTTTGTGGAATATGGAGATACCACCTGTAAAATTCGTTCTATTGAGCTATTTAAAATATACTTGTTTGATTTGTTTTTTGTAAAACACTGCTAGTTTATATATTTGACTAATAAACCTGATTTGCAAGTGGGGGTTGAATAATTTTGATTAAAATTGTAGTTAATGAAGCAAAGATATGGTGTATGCTTACACCTTAAGGCCAAGTGATCTTTCACTAAGTGGATTGATTTTGTGACAGACATTCATTCAAAAGGATTATACTGAGCAAATGACCAGGGCCCTCAAAAAGAATTTGTCTCTTCCGACAATCCTGACCATCAAGAATTTCAACCCCCCTCTCCGAAGAACCATCAATCATCGAGGTGTAGAGGTTTGAGTGTCTCTATGAACAGGAGAGCTGTGTTGTCAGGACCCTAGTGCTCCTGGTAAGGTCTCCCATGGCAAATTGGTCTCAGGTGAGGGACCAGACTAAGAATGGTTCAAGAAGACCCCATGAAAGATCTAGGAAGAAGTTATGCTACCCTGCCCGGACAAAGCCCGGAGCCCTCATCTGGAGCCAGGCCTAGACGGAGGGTCCGTCAGCGAGCGCCTGGTGGCTGAGTTTGCCATTGAGCCCGGTCGGGCTCAGCCTGAAAAAAACAATGTGGACACTACTCTATCCTGTGGACCTACCATCTACAGGAAGAACCAGTGGGGTCAGGTGACTGGCAGACAGGTAGCAGGGAAGGCAAAGGGTCTCAACAGACCAGACCCTTGCAACAGGGGCTTGCATTAGGGACATGGAATGTCACCTCCCTGTGGGGTAGGGAGCCAGAGCTTGTGCGGGAGGTGGAACGGTACCAGCTAGATCTGGTGGGGCTCACTTCTATGCACAGCATCAGATTTGGGAACCAAAGTCCTAGACTTTGGACTTTATTCTTCTCTGGAGTTGCCCAAGGTGAGAGACTCTGGGCGGGTGTGGGGATACTCACAAGTTCATCATATGTGATGTTAGTGCCACCGGCCTGTATCTGTTGAGGTCCTTGGGGTGTGGAGTCTTGGGCACTGGTACCACACAGTATGTTTTCCATATGATGAAGACCCTCGAGTGGCTTGTCCTTGGTCATCCCCGCCCCCTGGTGAGCCCAGTGATGGACCCACTTCAGTTTACCTATCGACCTGGCATTGGAGTGGAGGATTTTGTCATCTTTCTCCAATACCAAGTTCTGTCTCAACTGGAGAAGCCTGGGAGAACAGTGAGGATCATACTCTTTGTGTTCTCCAGTGCTTTTAACACCATACAGCTGATGCTTCCGGGGGACAAGCTGGAGCATACAGGGGTGGACCACCATCTGACAACCTGGATTTTGGACTACCTCACCAACCGCCCACAGTATTTGAGGACAGCGGACTGTGCATCGGACATGGTTGTTTGTAGTGTGGGGGCCCCAGATCGAACAGTCCTGGCTCCGTTCCTCTTCACCCTCTACACTGCAGACTTCTTCCACAACTCACCCACCTGCCACCTACAGAAGTTCTCTGATGACTCTGCTATCGTCGGCCTCATCGCAGATGGGGATGACAGGGAGTACAGAGACCTAATTCAAGACTTTGTGGACTGGTGCCAGCAGAACTATCTCCAGATCTATGCAGGTAAAACTAAGGAAATGGTGGTGGATTTTCGCAGGTGCACACACTCCCCTATGACACCGGTGAACATCCAGGGGATGGACATTAACATGGTGAGGTCTTACAAGTATCTAGGTGTTCACCTCAACAATAAACTTGACTGGAATGATCACTCAACAGCACTATATAAGAAGGACCAGAGCAGACTCTATCTGCTGAGGAGACTGAGGTCTTTTGGAGTGCAGGGGGTCACTCCTCAAGATATTCTACAACACGGTGGTGGCACCAGCCATCTTCTATGGAGTGGTCTGCTAGGGCAGCAGCATCTCAGCTGCGGATTGGAGGACACTTGATAAGCTGGTTAAGAAAGCAAGCTCAGTCGTGGGATGCCCCCTCAACACTGTGGAGGTAGTGGGACAAGGGAGGATGATGGCTAAGCTGTCATCTATGATGGGCAATAGTTCTCACCCCATGCAGGACTACATTGCTAGGCTAGAGAGTTCCTTCAGTGACAGGTTACTGCATCCAAGGTGTTTGAAGGAGCGTTTCCGCAAGTCTCTCCTTCCCACAGCTGTCAGACTATATAATCAGCACTACTGTCCAATCGAACAAACTCAACACATGTACAGCAACAACATCAACATACCAGATAATTAAAAAATGAGTGTAATTTGTCAGTCCATACTGTACATAATGTTCATATTTCTTCCCTGTTAAATTATCTATGTTACAGATTATGTTCTAGATGTGATGCTTCTCCTTCTATGCTTTCCACTTTGCTGCTGTAACACTGCAATTTCCCCCTGCGGGACTAATAAAGGAATATCTTATCTTATCATTCATAATTCCTGCGATGAAATTCATCCTCTGCATGTAATTTATCCTAGATGTGTAACTAGGAGCACAGAGCAGCCTTCATGAAGTGTCCAGGGACCAACTCCAGTTTTTGCCATACCTCATTCAGGGGCAAAGACAGGCGTATTAATTTAATGTGTACGTCGTTGATGGTAGGAGGAAACTGGAGCACCTGGAGGCAACACCATGCAGACAGACGGAAAACAAGTTGTGACGACAGTGCTTCAATGTAGCATTACTGTTGCGAGAATTTTGGACAAGAGATGTGCAGCTTGACAGGTGTTGATAGAATAGATGATGTTAAAACACCCACATTTAAATCTCGTCAAACAAAAATGTTTAACAAAAGTGTTTGTCAACAGGGCATAATATGGAGCTGATTCTTTTAATGTATTGATATCTGGACATCAAAAATGATACATAATCAAGTTGACATCGTCTCAAAAAACGTTTTACTGTTCTTTCCAAATTATTATAATGATCCAAACAAAACAATGGAAGATTATTCATAGTCTCTGGCCTGACACCAACTAATTACCCCAGACAGCTTAAAGTCAGAACAAAATGACTTTTCTCCATATTTGAATTATTTTCACAATTAAATCATTGATGACTTGAAAGTTAAATCACACATGCACTCACGCACGCACGCACGCACGCAATAAACCAGAGTTTAATGGCCCTGTCATCAGTGATGTGATTTAACCTGAACGCCTGACTGAGAAGCAAGATGTTGCTTTCAAATCATGAACTTAATCCCAATATCCACTGCCTGCCTAACGACTCAAGTCTGAGAACAAGTAATTATATCTTCACTGAGTCCCAAAGTATAAACAGTGATCAGTCAGAAAGCCAAAAACAGCGCCTTCCGTTAATTATTGGCACATATTAGAAAATCAGATAGGGAAACCGTTAGATGAATCTCACATGGCTTCCAAGACACAGAATGCTGCAACCACATAAATTTTGATGGGAAACCTGGATCTTAAAAACAAGAGTTCGGGTTCCAACGGGAGAGAAAATTCCAGAGAACACTAGAAAATATCCTTTGACTGAGAAGCTAGGAGCCAACACACTCGCATTTCAATTTCTAGTTGGATTTAATGATTGGGATTGTACACAAATCTTGAAGAACATGTTCCTTAGGTTAGTGACAAAGAAAAGGATGAGAGTATTCATAATGGAGTTACTTCATAGACTCTTGTATTAGGATAGAAACAAACTTTTTAACCTTTTTTCTCTGGTTTCTTCTTCATGGTGTCATCTTTGGAGTGGGGGCTCTTGAGAGCGATGGCAGTAGAGGGGGCTGTGGTGTCAGGAGGGGTGTGCTTTGAGCATGTCTCGGCACTTACCTCAGCTGATGGCATAGACACCTCTAGCACTGTAGGAAGGACAAAGGGAAAAGGACATCACAGTCAAGAATGCTTCATGATGGAATTCAGTTATCTTATACCCTTCCTCTTGTTATCTGTGATGACTGATGTTTTGTCTGATGGCAACTTTTTAGAGACTTAATCTCCTAAAGGTGAGACATAGGAACAGCAACAAAACCCTAATATCAATACAGGGAGAATACTTCAGTTTTCTATCACTGCAATTACAAAGCTGCATAATCTGGTAAAAATGATCAAGATTTTTATTTACACAACTGATTGTCTCCTGATACAAACGGTGTGGATGGGAAAATGACAGTGATCAGGTTGAAGGGATGGTTGCAGAAGCCATTATATATAGGGGACAGTCCTCAATCAACCCCACAAAACTAGGAACCCCTCATTCACGATGTCTAATTTTCCTTTGCTCCTTCATCTTAGTGCCCATTTCATACAAATACAGCAGCAGTTACACTGCTGTCACCACAATGCTTTGAATTACATTGATTTCATGGTGGGACTTGAAATTAGGGACTGCAGTTTGCTTTAAAATTACATTAACCTTTAAAAGTATGTTAACAAAACTAAACAGGGATGATTAGAGTTAACAGGATTGCCAAAGTTTTCTTCCTTAGTTTAACAAACAGTTTCCCTTCAGTCTTATATTTTTCTTTCATTAGTTTGTTTTCCTCATCCTGATAACAAATTGGTTAAAAAAAGAAATACTGTTCACCAAGGTCCATAATTATATGTGATTAAATTAGTTATTTTGCCACACCGTAAACCCATTGAAATGAAACCCAAAAATAAATATCATAACTAGGCTCATGGAAAAACAATCTTGTGTGTATTTTAATAACATTCCCAAAGCAATCCAAAACAAACATATCAAGAGGTTTGTGAACAGGGCTAATTTGCTTATTTCTTCAAATGCCTTATTTTTCCTTCCTCAAACCCCCTCTGGAAAACATTATGTGCATTTATGATCACAGGAGTGTTTCCCGTCATATGTTGGTGTATCTCAAAAGCCTGATAGCATAACAGTACTGCTGGCAGTCATGCAGTTCTCATCAATCCAATGAGCATTCTGAGAACTATTTTTATATTATAATAAAACATATCTGGTTGTAATGAACAGAGGTGAGAATGCTGAAGAGGGGAAGATGTAAAAGACGGTATGCTATCGTTGACAGCAAATAATTTAATGAGCAACAACTGACGTTGAATTTTCCCAGGCCCAGGAACACAAAGACAAACACCAAGGATATTCTTTGAGACACACTGAAATGTTATCACCAGGGGAAGTCTTTCCTAGAAATCAGGCTTAAGATAGTACCTCCTCTTTTCTTCTCTTTCTCCAGCAGCTGTTTTTTCAGTTCCTCAATGTCCCTCTTCAGTTTGGCATTCTCTACCATTAGTTTCTTCTCCTCCCGGACATTGGCTTGGAGAACTGCATTCAAGCAAATTACTGTTAGCCTCACACCGCACAGTATCACTAAATTATGAAAACATAAATATGAAACGTTACCATCTTACAGAGGTTTTCTCCATTATGTTGACTTAAGAGTCAGCCCTATATCCATTACACCACAAAGAATCCCTGAGAACCCAATTGTTAGTCACAAGAACATGACCCAAATTATGTTGGTCAACATAATTTCCAGCTGATTGTGACTTTGCCATTGAAATTGCCAAATTATTGATCTCCATATCATCAATTTCTTAACAAGAAGTCAGCTTACATCCAATGTAATTTAATCAATGTATCATTCACTCAATTGGAACAAGAATCCAGGGATTATTTTTATCCACCTGATAATAATACTATCACATCAAATTTGACATGCAGCTCCATTTTTTTGTGCATCAGAGGTCCAAATCTTTTGCTCAGCAGAAAACTGGAAAGAGACACTTGTTCTGCATATTTACAAGTGTTTCATATTTGATGCCATCACTTACTGGCTTTCTCTTTAAGCAACTGGACCTGATGTTTAAGATACTCGATGATCTGGTCAGCCTCAGCAGCTCTCTGCTCCAACCTCATCAGTGGGTTGTGACCTGACATCTTGACCAGGGAACGAGCCAAGAACCTGGAAGACACAAATACAAGTTGACATCTATCTTAGAGTGCCACTTTATACAGACACACTGTATGAAATGCATGACAGTGGAAAGTTCATAATGCTGTCACACTTGGGCTAGCCTCCAAAAGCTAAAATGTGCCAGGGTCTGTGCACAAGGCATGGTAATGTAGTCTAAATGAACAAAAAACAAGTTGACTGTCCTAGGGTAATGACTTTATGAATTCGCTCTCCCTTGTCATTATCATTCAGATAATTTGAAAAGATGCCGTTTCTGGGTCTTAGAGCAGAGTATGGAAAACGTTGCTCTAAAACATTAATTTGACAAGTTACAGGTTACGTCAGTAAGACCAAATTCCTTAGAGGCAGCACATGGCCAAAACCATACAACAGTGAATTTAGCCTACTGCCTGTCGAGTTTAATTAATTTCTATCAGTCTTTTCTAAAGATGAGTAATGAAATCACAACCAAGTAGCCCGGGCTTGTCCTTTATAACTATGTTGGCATTATCATTGTGTGCTTAGATTTAGGGATTAAGTTCAAAGAGATTGGACAGACTTGTTACTTTAGAGATGTGCAGCTAGACACAAGTTTGAGTTTGGTCTATTCCGCCTTAAACATGTTGGACTTGGCAAATGACTTATTCTTACAGAGGGAAGAACTTTAACAAGGCTTGAAAACTTATACATAGTACAGGGAGGCATTGGGAAACAACAGCTGGCCCAAGATGAAAACAAAATGTTAGGGGATGCGGAAATTAGAAACACAGAAGAGCTGGAGTTGATAATATCAAGGATCAAAGCACCACTTTTTGAGAAACTGAATTGATTTTAAATAAGACCAGTGGTGGAGAAACAACAAGAGCCACAAAAATGCTGATCTCATTTGGATAACCTCTAAAAATGGGTCCTGTATCTGGGGCACGGCCCTTAGCGTAGATAATTGTAAAGGTCCCTCTGCTTCGGATGGCAAACAGGATAGCCAAATGTGTTAATAATGTGTAAATGCTGTTATGACCTACAACTGTATCAAATAGTATGCAGACTTTCACAGCGGAAAAAAACCATGTATGAATCTCCCTTACCAACACATGTGCCTTAAATTCAGATCCAACTTAATTTAGCTATGTGTTGGCCAAATTGAAATAACAATATTTATGCATGATGATTTCCCTGTTTTAATCAGTCTACTTAAGTGGTCAGTATGTTGAATGTAGACATAATAGATGGTTTGGTGCTCAAATAACAAACCTACATACAAGCAATTTTAAAAATAGGCATGACCGGTTGCACATGCAGCTGTTTATTTTTAGAATCATGACAAGGAATAAGGGCCGGCATGGCTCAGTGGGTAGAGCGGTCGCCTGGCGATCAGAAGGTTGCAGGTTCACTCTCCGGTCCTGCAGAGAACCAAGGTGTCAAGGTGTACTTGAGCAAGATACTGTTCTCCTAACTGCTCTGCCCTGTGATAAACTAATGACCTATACAAGGTGTACCCTGCCTCTCGCCCAATGAGAACAGAGATAGGCTCAGGTTCCCGCACGAAATTTCGGATAAGCGGTTGACAATGGATGGATAGATAACAAGGAATATTCTAGATTTAGGAGGTGTCCATTTTTACATGTCAAGATTAGGCCTCATGTTGTAGGGGTAGTCATCAATTTAGATGGAGCTTGGGCGATTAAGGCTAGATGCCCTTCCTGATGCCCCATGGTGGGATTGAACCCAATGTCTCTGGCTTGTCATTTCCTGAAGCATGTAATATTCAAAATCTATAATAGTGCTTGAAATTAGGGGAAATAATTACCCATTGAGCCAAAAATGGACCTATCACAGCCACAATTTGGCAGAGATAGACCACCTATCAGAATGAATGCAATTTTGATTTTCAGCTTTCTCAGCATGACAGTCGCCTTTGATGACTGAGGCATTGTGTGCAAGAATAAAAGTCTCTTTGGCAACTTGAGCACCACTTTTCTCAAATATTAACTGCATCAAAACAAAACGCACTTTAGTTGCTGAAGTATAGGTCTCCCTCTCAGCATATTCTGGACATTTAAATTCCCATTTTAGATGGACAAGAGAGTTTCACCTCACTTGCTGGTCAGACAAACGACCGAGATAAGACAGTAGAACAAGCTAGAACTACCACATACAGTTGCAACCAAAACTATTCAACCCCAACGGCAATTCAGGTTTATTAGTCAAATATACAAACTAGCAGCTTTTTACAAAAAACAAATCAAACAAGAACATTTCAAATAGCCAAACGCAACTAATATTACAGGTGGTTTCTCCAAATTCAACAAAGAAATGCCGCATAATCTCTACTGCAGTCTCAAAATTATTCAACCCCCTGATGAAAAACATATGTAGTACTTGGTAGAGCACCCATTTGCTTTTATGACCTGCTGCAAACATGATGCTTAGCCAGACACCAACTTCTGGTAGCATTCCTGAGGAATCTTAGCCCATTCCTCATGGGAGACCCTTGTCTCGAGACCTTCTGTCTAGAAGACAGTCGACTTCCTTGCCTTCAATAGTGACTTTGGCCGTGCATTTTGTTCCGACTAGCCCTGGTGGCAGTCTAGGGGAGGATGTCATGAATTTGACTTGGGGGGAAATGTCTATCAAACATCAGTTGAATAGGTGCTGTTCAAAAGATTTTAAAGGCAATGGGAAGTTAACTTTTGAAAAGGTGGTATTCATGTACTGATATTACTGAAGAGCTGGGACAGGTCAATATATCTATTTACCTAACCACAACATTTACCCTAACCCAATTTACTAATATTGTAATATAGACTAGATATTACCTAGGATTTTGAACATCAAAATATTGTGATATGACAAAACTGTTGCCTTATCCAGGTTATAAAGGCTGCATTACTGATGAGCCAGAGGCTGCAGGTTTGAACCCACTGTGGGGTGTCAGGAATTGAATCCACCCTTAATCACCCAAGCTCCATCTAAGTCCATGTCCACCCAACAATATGGGGACTAATCAAGACACATTACATGGACCTCTGATTACAGTAAAGAGATGATATTTTTTGAACTTATTAAACTGTTCTATCTATCATATTAATGTCTACCCATTTGGACATTATATCAACATTACTAATGAGTCTGTATTTCTATTACTATTTTTTAATGCCAGCACCAGGTCCGTTGTAATTTGTTCCCTGCATTTAACACATCCTAATTGTATATGTGCAGTGAGCATAACCAGAGCGCGGTGCTTGGGAAGCAGTTAGGGGTTCTGTGTTATGCTTAAAGATACCTCAATATATTTCTGGTAAGGGATTGAACCATCTATTTCCAATGTGACACTTATCACATTGCACAATGACAGACCCAAAGAAAAAAGCACTTGACTTCTGAATCAAAAAAGGTGAATTGGTTCAACCGGATGAAAAAATCATTCAGAAACGTTTCGTCACGCAAACAGTTGAAAACTTCAATCTGAGCTGACTGCAAGCATCCCCATCTCTATAAACTATACAGTGGCATGCTAAACAACAAAGCTTGGTTCATTAAGCTAGTTTGGCCACTGCACTGCCAAACTTGCAATTCCAAAGGTGGCACGTCCGCAAAACTGACATAAAATCTTGGTCAGCAACGGCTTACTTTCACTGTCAACTGTATTAAATGAGGTCAGATTTGCAAATCCAACAAACATTTTCAAAACAAATTATTTTGAACAATGAGTAATATCACAGCTAGTCACTAGCCACTTCAATTGTATGTGGTATAATTATACCAAAATTAATATTCGAGGTAATGGGGAAAGCTTGGTGATCAACTTAGCATATATTGCATGCCTCGTGATAATGGAAAGTAAATCATGTATTTTACCTCAATAGACATATAGCATGTATTTACTAGCTACACAATTTGCATAAAAATATAATTTAGAAACTTACATAGAATCGCTGTCAAACAGCCCCCTAACACGTTTCCCTACGTGCAAACGAGTAGCTAAGGTCCTTTCGCTTTCAGTGTTAGCGCAGCTACCTTAGGTAGAAGTTTTAAGTCATTCAGGACCAAAAATACTAAAAGCTTATAAAGACTGGATAGAGTAAATCTATATATTTTGGTGTCCTTTAAAAAATATATATTGTACAGATCAGTTATTTTAGGCATCCTTTAAGATTGCCTGTATATAATTTTTCATAACAAATAAATAACAGAAAATATGAAAAAAAATCAACGAGACAAAATAATCAGTGCTGTATTTCAATATTTAACTGAATATAATATATCCATCTAGCCACATGGTAGGCTTAGTTTGTTTCACTTCTGTTCATGCAGCAATATGTTGTCGCACAAGAATGGCGTCATTTTGTTATGTTCCTTCAGCTGTTCAATCACACCGTGAACTATTATGGTGTAGTCCGTTGTAACTAATAAAACCCGTACGTAGTTCATCTTGAAGCATGAGCGTATAGCGTTGTCCTGTATGTGAGTAATCATTTTAAAATTATTTTTAAATACTAATTATTACACATCTCTTGTTTCCGGTCAGTTTGCAGGAACGTTGCAATAACGTTCGATAAATAATTAGGCATTGGTATAGACGCACTTGCATGTTTCTGGATCACAGTGATGGTTCTACCTACAACCTAGAGAACAATTGAAATCATACGTTTGTATTTTGGTAGCCACGAAGATTAACGATCTGTCCATTTCATTTGAGTAAGCAATGGCAGACAGTAAAGTATTGTAACGTTAATACAGGCTCGATAGCCCTTGGCTAAGGGGTCGGATCCTTTAGCCGACGGGTTGGTGTGCCTATCTTTGGTGTCAACGACCCAGTTTACTCACCCCCGAGTTTGCTACAGTGTTTATGGCTAATCGTTGAATAAATGTCCACCTGCTTTCTGTAGTCTATTGTATTCTTACCCCTGGAAAAAAAGACTCAAGTCATGCTCAACTTAAATTGATGGTTTTGCTTTTCATTTCCTTTCCAGTACTGTCCACGAACAGTGCTCTGAGCTGCAGGCGTTATGCGGCCCCTTAAGGATGCTCAACTTGGTGCTTTTACCTTTTTTGCATCTGCTCTACCTCATGATGTCTGCGGAAGCAATGGCCTCCCTCTCACCCCAAATTCCATCAAGATCCTGGGACGCTTTCAGATCTTGAAAACCATGACTCACCCCCGACTTTGCCAATATGTGGACATCTCCAGAGGAAAGGACGGTAAGTTTGTCTACCAATTCATAAAACAAACTCCCTTTCTCACAAGTGCCGTTAACTTTTCCTTTTCGTGTTTACGTAAAAGCGATTTGACCAAAGTTACAGGAGAACTTTTCTAGTTTTTGTCCTCAATTTGTGGAATTCACCAAGAATTTGGGCATTAAAATTGAGCAATTTTTGCCATTGGTAAAGTCAATTACCTACCATGGACACTGTTGGACAAATTAGGACTCTACGTTGCAGGCAGGCTAATTATTGAGATCGATTGGTGCAGTGTTTGTTCGGAAAGAAACCCGTGAACAAATGGCTCTCATTGGCTTATGGTTAACAGTTATAACTCAGCTCTTCTGTTGTCCTTATTGTATGTATTTATTGACTTAGTAGATTAAAGATAAGTTGTTATACTCATTCTATTTTATTGTACGGATGTTTTATGTGTCTTTATCCCATGTTGGTTTTGTTTTCATGTGCAGCCATGCATGAATTTGTTTGAGATGGATATGCTAACAACAGACTGAGGTGTGTGTGTATGCATCTAAAAGGTACAAGGTTCTTGTTCCTTTTAGATACACACTCCCTCTGTTAGTTTATAAATATTGATGTGTTTTTCTATCTTTGTACAATCTGAAAAAAAACATTTGTCACTTTTTGGATATTCATATCTGTGGTCTCCTTCCTCCACACCTTTACAGAACGACTAGTTGTTGTCGCTGAACACTATGAGAAGAGTTTGAGTGATTTCCCAAATCAAGGGAAAACAGCCAGGTGAGGAAAACAACATTTTCACTATAGAATTCACAATTTCTTATTTTAAATTAATTATTGAAATTGGTAATACTACTGTACGCATGCTTTGGCATCTACCATATGATTTGCATAATAACACTAATGACATCCCGTGAGGTTTTTTTTTTCAGCAGAGTTCTACTCCAAAAACTTATAGACTACACTAAGATGTTTTAGAGAGTGAAAAAAATAAACGCATTCATGAACGAACAAACAAACCTATATACAGGTAGTTTCACAACTTTTATACAGAAGTTGATGATACTTTGTGTTTTGTTTTTTTTGCTAGCCCAGAGAAGGTTCTGCAGATAGCCTATGAAGTTGTTGAAGGCCTGGATTTCATGAACAAGTATAGAATGGTACACAGAACTCTTAGTGCGCACAACGTCCTCATGGATTGTAAGGTATGATGATTTATTTTTTCAATATATTAGACTGCTGTTCTTATTTCTTTTACTATTCGTGGATTCTGTTCTTATCAAATTACTTAAGGAATTAATAGCTGCCAATTAAATGGTATATATGAAACTTGAATATTTCTTCTCAGGGTAATATCAAACTGGCAAAGTTTGGCCTGTATCACATGACTGACCACGGCGCTGATGTGGACTTTCCTGTTGGGTAAGCCTTTTTCTTCTAATTTATCGAAGAAAAAATATTTATCAATGCACCGCTTGGAACCTTTCAACTTCTGGGTCAAAGGTTTCTCTTGTGTCTGTTTGCTGTTAGCCAAATTTGCAAAAAAACAACAACACTGATACCACAAGTTTAATATATAATTGCTGATATTATTTCATAAAAAACAGATTCTGGGTATCAAAATAGTTTCCTCGTTGAAGAACTATAGCAGATCGTTGGACTTTCATCTTAGTCCAAAGGGTTTTGTGGTCTGTGATTTCTCTCCATTTAATATCCTTTTCTCGATTGAGGAAAGCAGGATGGCATATGTGAAAATATGTGCATGCACTGCAAGTGCCAGTGTATTCCTTTTAATATAATAGCCCTATGGGCCCTGCAAATGAACAAAGATATGCTATAAGAAAAAAGAGTGACTTGAAAGTGGAATACGAGTATCTGTAAAGTCTTTATTTGGCTTGTTGAACCATTTAAGCATTCATTAATCATTGCAATGAGTGATAAGTCACTCACACTTAAAATATTGTAGTGTGTTGTATTTTGTGGTGCCATTATGAACTCCTTCACACATAAACAAACACACATCTTTTCTTAGTTAACTGTTGCGCACCATGACTTTTCCTCTACTTGAATTTATTGTCTTAAACCAAAGGGCCCAATTTAATTAGATTAAGAAAACAAGTAATCCTATATATTTTGTGAGAGGCATACAGCATAGTATTCCTCTGCTCTATGATCATATCCACAGGTATCCATCATACCTGGCACCAGAGGTGATTGCCCAGGGGTCACTCTTCCCCAGCGACCCTTCCCATGATCAGATTCCTTTGCCCTCTGGGTCCAAGACCGATGTCTGGTCTCTCGGGGTTCTGCTGTTCGAGATGTGTGCAGTAAGAATGCCTGAGAAACTGTTTTGTACAATACATATTTACTATGTCTGCTCTGATATTAAATTAAAAATAATAATAAGGTTTTCCTTTATTATGTTTGAGAATAAATCAATGTGATCATTGCATTACAGGGCAGACGATTACTGCAGAATATCAATATAAGTGAGAGATTGAAATTCATCTTGACCTTGGGTTAGTGAAAACAATTGTAATATCATTTGTGCCCTGAGCTGTTTGGATTTGTTGGGTTCATACCTCATTCATGTCTTTTCATTTGTAGGTTGCATGGATGATATTGTCACTGTCCTTGCTGAGGAGCATGGCTGCCTGGATATTATCAAGGTACAATAGACAATTATGCTTGTATTCAGAAAGAAGATACATTTTTATGAAAAGCCATACTGTTTATTTGATGTTGTTTTACACATTTTGCTCCTGCTACACCTCCAAATTTTATCACATTGAAATATGTATTATCATGCAAATAGCCAAACATAGTAATACAGGAAAACATTTTTAGAGCTATGCTTTTCCACAGCTCCACAGAACAGCTCCACAGTAGTCTCATTCAATCACAAAAATCTTCTTCCAGAAGGTCTGAGATTTTGCCACATGGCTTCCTGCAAACTTTGCATGTCTTTATGTGTTAATCTTGACTAGAAGTGGCTTCCTTCAAGACACTGTCCCTAAGAAGCTGAATCTTGTTGAGTACTGAAAATATTTTTGATCTCTGGGACTGTTTTAACCAGTGGCATGTGCAACTCTGAGTTTTATAGCTGGTATCTATCATTTCTGACAATTGCCCTTTTTCGTATGGTTGCTCAGTTTTAAATAATGGCCTGATGTTGGTAGTAGCATCTACATTGTGTGATTATTTTTCTTCTTTTATTTTGTTACAGTAGCCTGTACAATGTTTTGAGTACTGAAAACCAAAATTTGGCCACTTTTTCATAACCTGCTGCTTTTTGCCGATGAACTTTATCTCAGATTTCCACGGTCAGTCCCCTGATCTTCATGTCAGCAGGACTGATCTGATTTGCTAACACCTTACAAAGTTGGGAATATTTATTGTGCAGTCATCTATTTGAACAAAATTTGAGTTTAAATCAACAGAGTTAGACCTTATGCATTCTTTGTGAGTACTTAAAAAGATTGAATATGCCTGATAACTTTAGCTGGAAATAAGAAAGGGGGGGATACTCCACAGTTAACACATTTGCAGGTTTTTTGTGTGGATATAATTCTGATTAATTTCATTTTAAAATGATAGAGAATTACTTCTATAGAAGATACAAATCTGATTAAATTTACGTTTACTTGACTTTACAACATAGCAGAACTAGTAATATTCAACTGGGGGTGAGTACTCAATCACAGAGATGTTTTTAACATTTTTTTTAATTATTTTTTTATTTTATCCCCGTTTTTTTCACACCCGAATTCTCCGAGTTGCCTACTGCTGTCAGTTGCTTTGATAATCCTCTAGAACGTCAAGAGGAAGCTGTAGCACGTGAGTCCTTTAAGTCATGTGACAGCTAGCCCTCAGTATTTTTCACATCACGGTCAATACAATACAGTCATTTAGCAGACGCTTTTATCCAAAGCGGGGAAAGCACAGTGCCTTGCCGTTGGAGGAGAACGAAGCAGAGTACTTTGTTTTCACTTTACTGTGAGCGCCCGGACGACACTAGCAAATGCAGAATACTTTATCCAACCTAAACCCTATACCCAATCATGTGAGGCTCTTCACCCCACTAACTTTTGACCTCCAGTCATGGGTGGAAACGGCACATCCGGGATTCGAACACTCAACTGTATGACGGAGAGATGCACTGAACATCGGTGCCTTAACCCCCTAGGCCACTGGAGGCACGAGATGTTTTAAACATTTTGGTGAACATATTTAACTGCTTCATTGTTCTAGTTTTGTAATTTTTGGCCAGTTCCACCCCTACATTTGTTTGCCATGTACATATGTTGTGTTTTCATGTGATTTCATCCTTTTATATCCAGTATGACATGTGTTACTATGCTGTTTACAAGATGTTTAATATCCCATGAGTTATTATTTTTGTATGCACACTTTCTTTTCTCTTGTGACACTTTTTTCCTATTTTTTTATACGCATTACTTTAGCCGCTGCAGTAATTCAGGTCCTGACAAGGATCAATAAAGTTTCCTCTAATCAAATCTAAATAGAAACAGGTT
Organism: Regalecus glesne; assembly: GCA_900302585.1. Lineage (NCBI taxonomy): Eukaryota > Metazoa > Chordata > Actinopteri > Lampriformes > Regalecidae > Regalecus > Regalecus glesne. Next base: position 40,077 of record OMLC01046583.1, read on the forward strand.
GTGGATTTTGATTGAACCAATGTAATTGTCCCTTCATGTTACAGGAGCTCCCGGAAACCATTTTGGAGTTATTACGGAAATGCTTGACCTTTCTTCCCTCCAAACGGTAAACACTGGTTGTAAAATTATCTTATCCTGCTGGAGGATGTTTGCCGTGTACATTATTTTTCTGAAAATCTCGGTCACGCTGCTGAACTCCTCACTGTGTGTATGGAAAATGAGATTATAGTATACCATGTCAAGATAGAAAAAAAGCTAATTTTATTCATCAACTGAAGCAGAAAACTATTTCGTGTTGGTTATAATGGGTACATTTCCAACATCGCCAAAGTTTCAATTTCATGAATACTCAGTTTTAGCTAAATGAGTGTGTGTTGTAGTGATTATTATGACTGTTTGATTTATTGATTTCATTTATATAATAATACAATGTTGTTGTTTTTCCCTTATCAGTCCCTAAAGGGACTTTTGCAATACTCTGCATTTAATCCATGCGATGGTATAGGAGCAGCAAGTGGCTACCATGTGGTACTCGATAGGCATTTAGGGGTTCAGTGTCTTGCTCAAGGACACCTTCTGCAGGACCTGGGATCAAACCACTAATCTCTGATTACTAGATGACAACCCTGCCTACTGAGCTATGCCACCCTCATGTTGAACATGTAAAAAAAAGGAAAAACAGAAAGAAACAATCTCAAGTCAATTTAGTTTTATTTGTATAGCCCATTGTCACAAATTTAAAAAAAGTCTCAGTAGGTTTGACATTAATACAAATAAAAACAATAATGATAATATTAGATTGAAACGAACAATAAACTTATTCGATAAGCTCAATAAACAAAATATAAAAAATACAAATTTTGATTTGGTTCCTATCCCCATTTTATAAAATATAACTTTTGTAATCTTAATTTTATTTGGGAATTTACCTGTTTTAAATTACAAGTTTTACAGATGCGAGTTAGTGGTTTTGCAATACAGTCAATGGGTTTATTGACTATTGTCATGTCAATTTCATCCCAGTCAGTAGAAGTTTTCTTACATTTGCTAACAATAACCATGATTTCATTTTCTTCTGTTGCTCTAATAAAAATTGAACTCTGATCTCTAGCACTATAATCATTATCAGTACCCTCTTCATTTGTTTCTCGGTCATTGATTTTTGTCTGCCACTTTTGGTACCACAGTTACAATGATTTTATTGAAGAAGTTAACCACGTCATCCATTTTGTTAATGATCATACCATTATCGATTAAAAATGCTGAGTGCAATTCGAGTCTATATCCAATTCTAATAATGCTGTCTAATACACTCCATATGCCTTTTATGTTGTTTTATTTATCCGCTAATATCTTATCAATATCTTTCTTTGAGCCAAAGCACAATAAATTCAAATCCTACCCGAGACCAAGGAAAGGGAGGTCAATACTTTTTTGTGTGTGTGTGTGTGTGTGTGTTTGATCTCAGGCCTACTCCTGCGGAGCTGCTGAGGGACCCAGTGTTTAATGGGGTCTCATGGCTCTATACCCCCTACCAGAAGCCTGTTAGCCTCTTCTCTTCTTCTCTGCGCTGTGCGCATTTAGAGCTCCCAGAGGACATCAGTGACTTCTGCAAAGGTCTGCTTCATCTATCAAAATAAACCAACAAAAACACACGGACATGAAAAAGGTCTTGTGTTTGGAAGACCTCCTACACTTGACAAAAAACTTTTTTTCACATCCTAGTCTTGCTCCCACCAGAGGGATTTTAAACTACGGGTTTCTTAAAATTAGAGTTAAAAGCAAAACATTGAGCTTTAGTATGAACTCAATACATTTTATTTCTAAGATGATATGCAAAAAACATGTTACTAAACCATAAAAAAGATGTGGCTTAATACTTAATAAAAAGTGTTGATGAGGGATGTTAATACTTCGTAAAATAAGTTATCTTGCATAGGTTATGTTGCTTTCTGCTATTGTCATAGTCAACAGAAAATGAGAGATTTATTTTTTTTCTGTGCATGCTTTTAGATGAGGGTGAAGACTACCTATCGGAGCGCGCCATAGATGAGGTGTATCATCTGTGGTGTCTGGCGGGGGGAGACCTTGAGAAGGAGTTGATCAACAAGGAGATCATCCAGTCAAAACCTCCTGTCTGCACATTGCCCAAGTACAATACACAGACACACACACACGATGACCGAAAATCAAGATGCTTTTATAAATTACACTACATAATTTCCCAAAGTTGTAACATGTTTTCTGCATCTCCATTTGATCTTTCAGTTTTCTTCTTGAGGATGGCGAGTCATTTGGCCAGGGTAGAGATCGGAGCTTCTTGCTAGATGACACAACAGTAACACTGTCCCTCTGCCAGCTCAGAAATGTAAGAAATAAATAATTATAAGAAATGGGTTCAATTCTGCAGAATATGCTTGTATGTTTCTTACTATCCATGTATAGTTTGTTGACTGGTAGTCTATGAAAAGTTTTGTTTTTGTTGTTTCAGAGACTGAAGGATGTTGCAGGAGAAGCCTATTATCCTCTATTAGAAGATGAGTAAGGAATATTTATCTCTTGACTGAGTCTTTCTGCTCTTCGTTTCTCCTCTTGTCTCTCTTCGTCTTATTTTGATTGGACCACAGTGGTAATACCTTTGCTTTGCCTTCACTCAGACAGTCAAGTATGCCACAGTCAACCAGTAGCAATGAGCTGTCTACAACCATCACGCTACCACTCATCATCCGTGAGAGAGACACAGAGTACCAACTCATCCGCATAATCCTCTTTGACAGGCTGCTGAAGGTGTGGCTCAATTCAAATTAATTCAACCATGCACATGTTAAGATAAACACAGAGACGGACACATATCTCAATGCAGAGATATACATGCACAAACTAGTACACCAGGGCATTCAGTTGATGATCACTCATCACCACAAATATCATAAAATAGAATAGAATTGTTTTATTTGCCACACAATACAAAACAATACAATACAGTCATTTAGCAGATGCTTTTATCCAAAGCGACGTACAAAAATTTGCTGCGTCCACAATCAATGCTAGTGGAATTTGATCTCTGCATTTAACTCATCCTATTGTATATAGAAGCATTGAGCGCAGCCATCCCATGGCACTCTGGTAGCAGTAAGAGTTTCATTGTCACGTTCAAGGACACCTTAAGACCCTATTAGTAGGGGCCGGTGATTGACCCACGAATCTGATTACTAGACAATCACCCTACCTATTGAGCTATGCTGCCCCTATATGTGTACGCTGACATATACAAACTAAGGTCATCCAGGGTACACACACATGCATACACACACATTAACAGACATTCAAGGATACTTGAATGTCTGTTACTTTGCAAACTACATGCAAAAAAATATCAGACACCCTTCCATCGTTGTGGTTTATGGCCTCAGTTTCTCAACAGAAGAACAAAGGATTGAAAGGGTTCCAGCCTATTTATCATTTCATCCTAGATCTTTATCCGTATATGTTCCTGGATTTAATATTCATAGTTGTTATTTAGATTGGTTATAGCTGTACTCAATCTTCACAATATGTTGACTGTTTGACCCTTTATCCCCAGGCCTATCCTTACAAAAGGAACCTAGTGTGGAAGGAGGCCAGAGTGGATATTCCACCGCTAAGACGAGGCCTGGCATGGGCTGCGCTGCTTGGCATCGAGGTACAAGGGGAGATAAGTGAAACTTTCATGGTAATTAAAGATTGCTTTTTTGGGGTTGCTTAAGAGGAAGATGTCTGTCCTTTTTACCTAGGGGGACATTCAAGCCAAGTATGACAGCATCGACAAGGACACTCCTATACCAACCGACAGACAGGTACACATTTCTCTCGGGGAACATTTTTTGTTCAAAACCAATGAGTAGCACAGTGTTCATCACATTTACTATGAATACCATTGTACTTCTTCAGGGGTTAACTTTTAGTAAACAGTTATGTCAAAAGTGCATCGATTGAAGAGAGTGGTACCATAAAAATTAATTATATACAGATTTATTTCATATATTCAAACCAGATATGAAAATGGTCGGGTGCATATGGTACCCAAAGTTTAATGTACTTGGGATGCACTTTCAGCTGTTGTTTGAGAATTGGAAGAAGACATGCATGCAATATGCCTAATGAAGATCTTCATTTGAGAAGATATGGCAATAAAATTTCTTAAAATTGATTTTTTTTTCTGACTCTTCTCAAAAGCTTCTATCAAAAAGATGGGTACAGTTAGCCTCCACAGTGATGTATTTATTTATTTTTTCTATTTTTTTGCAGATTGAGGTGGATATCCCACGCTGTCACCAGTATGATGAGCTGTTGTCATCTCCTCAGGGTCATATCAAATTCCGACGTGTGCTGAAAGCCTGGGTGGTCTCACATCCTGACCTGGTCTATTGGCAAGGTTGGTTTTTCTTTCTTATGCTTAATCTCTCTCTCTCCATCACTCTTGGATTTAGTGTCGTGATGCTGCATTGTAGACCCGTGGACACTAGGTGGCGGTCATGTCATTTATATTCCTCATTTTATTGAGCTGCATTGTGATTATTGTAGTCGTAACGCGTATCATTTACTGTTTTGAGGTATCTTTCAGGTTTGGATTCACTGTGTGCCCCTTTCCTCTACCTAAATTTTAACAATGAAGGTATATTTAATTTTATTATTCAACCCTACAATATTTCATATTTTAATTATATTTTAAAATCCATGCAATTTCAAGATATCTTTTGTTTTTTGTTTTTAAAATTGAACATTAGTTAGATTGAGTGTTTTTCACTCTTTCTTATTTTCTGTTTTACCAATTCTCTTCACAGCACTGGCATATGCCTGTATGTCCTCCTTTATCCCAAAGTACCTGTATAACTTTTTCCTAAAGGACAACTCTCACGTCATCCAAGGTGAATTACAGATCATAACACATAGCTTAGCACTTTTAACATGAAAAAATAGGGTATGGATATTATTTTCATATATTATTTTCTGGGATCTGCAAAGTGATACTTCTTCACTTTGAGTGTAACTTGCATATTTCACTCTTTTCACATTATATGAATAAATTATTTCATTTGCATTATTGCATAGGGCGGCATGGCTCAGTGGGTAGAGTGGTTGTCTGGCAATCAGAAGGTTGCAGGTTTGAGCCCTGCATCTCCAGAGAAGTGTATCGAAGTCGCCTTGAGCAAGACACTGTTCCCCTAATTGCTCTGCTCTGTGATGGACTTGCAGCCCTTCAAGGGTGTATTCCCACCTTTTGCCCAATGAGAACTAAGATAGGCTCCAGTCCCCCGTGACCCGATTTAGGATAAGCGGTTGACAATGGATGGATGGAAGGATTATTGCATTTAAGCCTTTCATTATAATCTGTGAGCTGAGCTAATGTTAACTGCTGGAGCAAATTTAGAGATAACCTGTAAATGCAGTCATTTTTTCTTGAAAACAAATTTATATCAACCAGCTTAAAAACAGTAAGATATCCAATGTTTCACTTATGATTAGAGACTATGATTAGAGATTGTTCCTCAGCAATGAAAACTGATGTGAATATGTTTTTACATTTTGTAGCCATGCAATCAAAGCCATCCAATCAAAAAATATGGACACAAATGAAATTACAAACACTCACAGAGAAATATCAAGAGTACATTTATCTTGACTGATAAATTGATCAATGACAAGTCTGTTAAAAACTATGGGGAATATGGGAATAACCATCTATTCTCATCGCTATATGCCCTGGAGAATGGGGTAACATTTAGCTGTCGATGTTATTAGTTTTTTGTCAATATTGACTCGTGTTGAATGAAACAAAGATGTATCATTTTAGCAGAGTTGCAAATTCTATCAGTGTCAATTGTTTGTTGGTAAGTTACAAAAAAGTTGCTTCCCTAGATTTCCAATGAGTCACTGGTCGACATACAAAATTATGGGTTTAGTTTGGCTCGCTGCCTACAATATATTGCATCTCACATCATAGTCTTTCTCATATCTATCTTCTAGTCATTCTCCACTATATATTCTCCAAATAAAAAGCATAAATATCCATTAAAAAGTCAATATCTCTTCACTTTTCTCATTATATTCTTTGAATTTTATTGTTTCAGAGAGAGCCCTTTATGGGAAGCACACAAAACTGTCAAAGGCCATCAAATAGCTACCTGCAAATTACAGATATACTATGCATTTTTTACTGGCAAATTAATGTGAATTCTCCTCTTTTGCATTTGTTGCAGAGTACTTGACTGTATTTTCCCAGATGATTGCCTTCCATGACCCAGAGCTAAGCAACCACCTCAATGAAATTGGCTTCATACCAGATGTAAGTAACAAACAGCACTAGATTTCTAACAAGAAAGGCAGTGAGTGGAGGACCGGTTAAAAAGATGTCCCTCCTATAGGTCCACCAGTATTGGAAAGTAAGGGTTTTATAAGACATAAGAACAAGTTCTGGCTCGTAGCAAGAGAAATTACCATCTGTGGGGTTCTTGATGTCATTGAAATTTTTGTCCCTTAATTCCCTCTGTGAAATTTTGAAGTAGGGACAGATTCTCCCCCACCGCCCAATAGTAATTATTTATACATTTTCTTACATCTGCCAAGGACCTCTGATGGTTTCCCTCTATCAGAATTACTTTATTTCATGTACCCTGTGACACCTCCTCCTGCTCATCCCTTCCTCAATGTGTCTGCAGTCTTCAGTGACAAGGTTAAAACCTCTGCTATTCTCCCGGGCCAGTGTTCGTGGGCTGATTATTATGTTACCAAAGGATCAGTATTGAGGTCTCAATACACGAAAGTAGAAAGTGCTGCCAATATCTAAGCAATAGAAAACTGCTTTCAAAGACAGCTGAAGTTTCTCTATTGCAGCACATCTGTATTACTTTCCATCCACAAATAAATTATGTGTTTTGTAAACCGTCATTTGATTGTATGTAGCATCATTTATATTTGGTTAAACATATTTTCATATATTTTAGCACTAATGTATGAAATGGGGCTGCAGTAATTCACCGATAGCATGGGCCTATTGGTAACTGACAAGCCAGACGTCATGGGTTCGATCCCACCGCAGGGCTTCAGGATGGGCATCCAGCCTTAATCCCTACGCTCCATCTAGGTCCATGACTACAACATGGAGATTAATTCTCTCTCCCTCTCTCTTTATCGCTCTCTCTCTCTCATTATTGGATCCAGATACACATGTATGCTTGGGTTCGTATGAATCCAAGCATACACGTGTATCTATGAAATACACATTGTAATGTGTGTTTGTGAGGGGGGCATGGAGCAGACCCTGTGGCAGAGACTCAGTAAATGGATGTATTCTCATATGGTGCTTTTTTAGTCTATTGACCACTCAAAGTACTTAACAATGAAGGCCTCACATTTAACAGTATGAGGGAATAAGGTCAAATTCCCTTTTCCCGATGCCCTGTGCTGGAATTGAGCCTATTATGCCCAATTTGGAGTCATATGCGCTACTGCTGTGCCACTGTGGCCCCATTGTTGGGAATATACGGCTATGGCAACATCATGTATGGTGTAGTGAGAGAAACATTAACTGTAACAGTTTGCCTCTTTAACGTCATTACATTATTGTGTGGTCTGTTCAGTCTTTGTTTGATCAGCTGTAAAGGTGTCAACACAACAGCGCTGCTAATTTTGAATCAATTGAGACAGTTCAAAAGACCAACACAGCTACCAATATCAACACAGGTCTCAGTTTAACAAGACAGCCATCCTCAGTATTGTTTTTTTGAATATTTTTGTCATATTTTATTTCCTTGCAAGTTCACTGTAGGCCAGTGGTTACCAACCTTTTTTGGCTCGTGAGCCCATTTTAACATCACAAATTTCTGGCGACCCCAGATATTCAAAACAGACTTTTTTTGCTAAAATCAAAGTGAGGTGCTGTAGTGGACAGAGCGCATCTCATCTCTGACGTAACATCCAGTGGAGAATGGTATTTTGACTTCATGCACGCAAGGGCACTAAATCCAGCTTCGCACAAATACGTGCTTCCAAAAGGAACTAACAGTTTTAAAGCACACAGTGAGATATCTGGGTACTCATCTCTTGCTCCAAACCAGAATTCCTCCACCGCCACTCGTGAATGCGATCCCTGATGCGTTTTGTCATGTGACAGATCAATCAGCTGTTCAACAGCGGTGGCAGGCAGGTCTACTGCACTGACATCACAGTGGAATAGGTCCCTTACCCAGTCAAACTTTGATATGTCCAAGTCGGGGAAATAAGTGGCAAAGTGCTTTTCTAAGCGTTTCAGGTGGGCGCACATCTTATTTGTGGTGCATTTATCAATGCTGATGTCTGTTAGAAAATGTCTCAGGTGGGGGAAAAGGGTGAAGTTTGCCTTTGAAAGGCTTTCTCTCCAGTATGCAAGTTTCCCCCTGAATCCATCAATACGGTCTCTCATCTGCATTATATTCTTGTTCTTCCCCTGCATGCTTTTGTTGTTAAGTTTATTTAGTTTTCCAAAGATGTCCGTTACCTATGCAAGGAGGCACATTTTTGCCGGACACAAAGAAAGTCACAAAATAAGTGTTTTTTCATCCATGGAAGATGCCAACAGTTCATTTTTCAGCTCGAAAAAAAACCACTCCAACACATTACCTCTAGACAACCAAAGTGCCTCCGTATAACAGTAAATTTTCATATTCAGAGCCCATGTCGGCACTTAGTTTTGCAGACAGACGTGCACGGAGAGGATGTGTCTTGATGTAGTTCACCTTAGTTACGATCTGCTGTATTATGTCCACGATGGGCTCACTCAGTCCCTTACATGCCAGCTGCTCACGGTGAATCATGCAGTGATTCCATATTGCAGACGGGGCCCACTGCATGATAAGTGTTCGCAGGCCAGTTCGCCGTCCCACCATAGACGGAGCCTAGTCTGTGCAAAATCCCACCATCGGTTCCCAGGGAATGTTTCGTTTCTCCATAAAATTGAGAAAGTCCGCTCGCTGACTGTCACAGCCTTTCTGAAGTACACTCACTGCTTATTCAGCTTTGCGTGTTTCTTTTCAAAAATAGATCTTGGTTTGCCGACATATTCTCCATGTGTTGTCTCAAAAGGTCTTTTGAGCTTGTTGGGTTTCATACTCTCGGCAGACAGTACGTTATCACATAGCAGACATTTCAGCTTTTCCTCGTTGCATTCAATGATGCTGGAAAATCCATATTGAAGGAAACTTTTGTTGTATTTTCTCTATATCAAGCTGTGTTGATATAACTTTCATGTTGGATGTAAATTCAACAATTAGGCTTCAGAATCCACAAGTATTTCCTGTATGACATTCAGAGAACACCCTTAACTGTTCTTATACCATAGAATTAAATCAATTTGTCCAGAAGACCGAATTATACCAAGTCACTGCGGTATAAAATTCGTTTGGTATACCATAATTACGTGATAAAACATAGCTAATGCAGAAAAATAGTTTTTTATCCAGCCATCCATCAGCAACCACTTATCTGAAGCTGGGTTGTGGAGGTAGAAGTTTCAGCCAAGGAGGACTAACCTCCCTTTACCTGGCCATGTCCACCAACCCTGACAGGGGTATCCTGAGGTGATCCTAGGCCAGCGGGAAGATATTACCCTTCCACCTGATCCTTGGTCTAACCAGTGGCCTCCTCCCAGCTGGACGTGCCTTGAACACCTCTCAAGGGAGACGCAAATAATTTTGAGGGAATCATTACTCTTTTAAGGGGTGGTATAGCTCAGAAGGTTAGAGGCTCGTTTAGTAGACTGATATTAAATCCCCAATTCCTTAAGAAAGTATGTCAGAGTTTCTTTGAGCAAGACAATGAACTGCTAATTGCTTGAGACAACAGACAAAAATTCGCCTGGTGGCTAGATCTGATTCATTAACATTCTGAATGTGATATGCATGTTCTCTCTCGGGGAAATTATAGAGGAAATTAGTATTACCATTTTTCAAGCGAACCCAAGCCACACAACTTTTTACAGTGTGCATGAGCCTCACCCAGTGAATGATTTCAGCCACAGGCAGCAAGTCAAGCTGCACATAACAAGTATTTGATTTAGGTAGTTTTCAATTTGGGATTTCTCCCCTCTCCCCTATTCTCACTCCTCTTTCGAGTCTGCCATTGCCACCCGGATTAATCCAATCTGGCTGGACTCAGGCTTCCAGTAAAAATATGCACAAAGTGAGGCTGAGACTTTGGCTGCAGTGACTCCTTCCAAGTCATTACTACAATTGGGCAAACGGAGAGTGGCG
>OMLC01046584.1:0-18652 GCA_900302585.1 Regalecus glesne
ATATCCATCCAGTTGAACTGATTCACCTCTTTTTGTGTCTTACTGGATCACTTTGGCCATCTCTGCTATAAGCGAGAATGTTGTTGCTCATTTTTAAAAATCTGTACAAATGGTAAGCAGATCATGGTTCACTTTTGCAAATCCATTGCCAAAATAAGGTTTTTCTATTTTTACAACAATTGCCCCCCCCTGAGATTTTTTGCAGGAGCTGACCCAGGTGCTGAGAATACATAATTTAGTGTCCAATAGGATTCTTATACATGCTGATGATGGTGAATACATTATTCTTATTCAGCTAGAGTTAACTGTCATCTTTGATTCCATTGATCGTGCCATCATGTTCGCTAGGTTGGAGAACATGGCTGGCATTTCTGGTACAATGTGAAATTGCTTTCATTCTTACCTGAATAATACATATTTATCATCTGTATTAACAATCAAGTATCCTCATCAACTCCCCTAGTGAGTGGAGGTCCTCCAGAGGTCTTCCCTTAGGCTAATCATCTTCTCTTTATATATGCTATCTCTGGGTCATTTGTTTAGTTACTTTCAAGACATGGGATATCACTGTTATACCAAGGATACTCAGATCCATACATCTGCCAAACCCCAAAACCAGAATCAACTGAATCCCTCCCCTGTTTGCTTAGCTGGCAAAGATTGGATGTTCCTTAATTTCCTCCATCCAAACCCTGACAAAACTGAATTTATCTTACATCGTCTTGAAAAGTTTACCACTGCAGTTGATTGGTTTATTGGTCCAATTCATTCAATCAAACCCAATGCTAAAGATATTGGTATCATCTTTAAACAGAATTGTATTTCGATTTAATTAAGTGTGTCCAATCCTTTTTTTTACAGTTAAGAAACATTGCTATCAGACACATTTTCTCTTTGAAGGATCTTGAGATACAAATGTATGCTTTCATCTTCTCCCATTTGTCTTTGATCCCTTACACATTAGGGGTAATGATGAGATGTTTAGTAGGTTCACCTCAATGAGCCATTGGCTGGCTCGTTATTGTAATGAGCAGAGATCCAGCTTTGTTGATAACTGGCCTTCTCTCTGGGGCTGCCCTCACTTGCTGAAAATGGATGGCATTCAACCTATTGGTGAAGGTGCCGCTGTTATGTCTAGCGACATGGATTGATGTCTGTGCTTACGTTGATATTAAGGACTTATCATTCAGAAAGTTTCAGGTGATTAGAGAACCTGCTAGGTTTACATCTAGTTTGGATGTGGCGTCAACTAGCTTAGTTAATATGTATAGTGAGGGAATTTCTCCTTGTGTAGATTATTAATCTGGCAGCTTTGAGTACAATATTGAGACAGTCTCACATCCCCGCTGTACTGTTCCCAAGTTCTCTTCTCCTCGTTGTCTGATCACAATCTAATTATTATTCCTACCACTGGTGGTGTTGAAATACGTAGTGTTGCAGCTGATAATTTACATAATCAAAGTTCTAATGTTATCAAAGGTGTGACGACATATTGTCTAAGGCATTGGTCTTCAAAATTGTCTACTAATGATACAAGGTGTCTAATCCCAATCAATATTTCTTCTGAAGTTCCCCTACTACTGTTCAGTTCAATAAAATGCTCAAATCTGGCCTGATAAATATCAGATCACTGTCTTCCAAAACCTTACTAATAGAATATCCAATTCTTGAAAATAGATTTAATATGATTTGTTTGTGTGAAACCTGGCAGAAACCAAATGTTTTTCTTCCCTTAAATGAAGCTTCTCCACTTCACTATACTTATGCCCATGTACCCCAAGCAAACAAATAGGATGGATGTGTTGCTTTAATATATAAGTCTATTTTCAATTTAACTTCCAAACTTGAAACTAAATTCCAGTCTTTTGAGGCTCTCATCCTTAATAAGTCTCCCTCAGCCATGATACACTCTGTTCAGTCCAGATTGTCATCCTTGATCAACCTCAAGGCCTATATTTACGGATTCTTGAAGTATTTGGTGAATTGATCTCAGGTCTTATTACTCATTCTGATGATGTTCTAATACTTGGTGGTTCCAGTATCCATTTGAGCAAGGCGAATTATGCGCTATGTAAAGAATTTCTTGCACTTGTGGACACTTTTGGGTTTGTTCAGTTTGTTAAATAGTCGACCCATTGCAGTGGTAACGCCTTTGATTTGGTTTTTATCGGAAGGTACAGCTTTTTCTGATGTGAATATCTAGCAAACTACATCAGCTGTGTCAGATCATTTTCTTATCAAATTTAATGTATCAATGACCTGTTCTGTTTATGACTACTAAGAGTCAATGTCCACTTACCACGTCGGTCCAGCCACTGTTGCTACACTTAGCCAGTAGCTGCCAAAAGTCTTGGCTCCTTTTATCGTAATGGCTGACTGTTGAAAATCTCATAAGTGACTTAAATGCGGCCCTTTATAGTCTCCTTGATTCTGTTGCCCCTCTCACTACCAGAGCAAAATTTTTTTAGTAGAAATACGCTCTGGTTTAATGATGAGACACATAGTATTACGCAGGCATACAGGAGATAGGAACGTAAATAGATAAACTTCAAATTGGAAGTTTTTACAATTCTTGGCATGAGTGCTTATTGAAATACAAACGTGCTTTAGCTGCTGCAAAAGCAACATATCTCCCTTGCCTAATCAATGCTAATAACCATAATCCCAGATTTCTCTTTGACACTGTTAATAAACTTATTAAAAAGCAACTACCTAGTAGCTATTCAACACTCGTTACTTAAGAAACCACACCTTGATCCATAGTCTCTTAACAGCTAACGCCCAAGCTCTATTCTCCCATTATTTTCTGAAGTATTAGAAAGAGTGTATATCAGCAACTTTTGGCCCAAATAGAAGGAAACTACTTATATGAGGCTGTTCAATCAGCTTTTAGGGCCCGTCACTCCCCGGAAACTGCTCTAACTAGAGTGGTAAATGATCTTGCATTAGCTATGGACTCTGATTGCACCTCTGTGCTCCTTCATTACTTTCCTTTAAAAAGCACATTGACAAAATCACCAAGATTTCCTTTTTCTCACTTGCATAACATCGCTAGCGCAGAGACACTGATACATGGATTTGTGACATCAAAACTTGATTACTGCAATATTCTGTTTTCAGGTCTGCCACATGCTAGCACTAAACGTCTCCAGATGGTTCTAAATACTGCTGCATTAAACTAGAAAATTTGACCATATTACACCAATTCTTGCCTCCCTTTGTTGGCTTCCTATAAATGTTAGAGCTGATTTCAAGGTGCTTCTGCTAACTTTTTAAATACTGAATGGACTTGCCCCATCTATCTGTCTGATTTCCTTATACTGTAGGTTACATCTCACATTCTCCACTCTCAAAAATACTGGATTCCTGTGTGCCCAAAGTCAAAAGAAAGTCAGCTGGTGGCAAGGCCTTTTCTTTTTGGGCCCCATTCGTGTGGAATAACCTGCCAGATGGCATCGGACAATCACACTGTCTTGAGTCCTTAAAATCTCAATTCAAGACTCATCTTTTTGCTTCAACTTGCAAATAGTGATTTTGCATTATGTGATTCATAATCTGTACCCTATGGCGAGTGGGTTTCTGTCTCGATGAGTTTACCAAGTACTGTTCTCTGCTGACAACATTATATAGTTAGAGCACATGGTGTTGACTAATATAAGCTATGCTCTCGTATAATTCTTCTTGCTGAATGAATGTTCCTAAAGGTTTCCTTTTTTGTATGTATGTGACCTTGGATGGACATGGAGGCGTGTAATCAATGCCAGCACGGTGATCAGGACTATGATACTTGGACTGATGTGTCCACTGTTATTTCCACCTCTTTAAAGATCATCATCCATCAGTCCATTAGTCCACATCAGAGACATGATGAATCTTGGCCCGGTGGCTTGATCAGGCCTGTTTGCATTTTAGATGTTGATTGATTAGTACCTTCACTATGAAGGAGGTTACTATTATTACTGTTTTACCCTTTGTAAGTTCATTACAATTCTGTTATCCTGGCCATGTTGTATGATGTAAATTGTGTCTTATTCTGTGTACACATCATCCATTGCACAGATGTCCATCTTGTGAGAGAGTCTCCTTGAGGTTTCTTCATATTTTTCTCCCTATTAAAGGGGTTTCTAAGGGAGTTAATCCTTATCTGATGTGAGGGTCTAAGGACAGGATGTTGTGTTCATGTAAAGTCCACTGAGGTAAATTGTTAATTTGTGACAATGGGGTATACAAATAAAATGGACTTGACTTGACATCTAGATTAGTGTTACACCTTCTTCTCTTGTATCAATCAAGCCACCTTAAATCATTTACATTTGGTTCAAAATGCAGCTGCTAGTTTATCACTAAAAATAGCCATTGGTCCCACATCCCCCCTGGTGTTGTATCTCTCCACTGGTTTCCTTTAAAATTCAGAATGACCCACAATATCTTATTGATTGTATGTAAGGGCTCCGCCACCGCCTCTCCAAACCAGAAGCCAATCTTGGTGTCAAGGAATCTACAAGAACGCTGGTCATCTCATCAGTCGGGGCCAGATCCTCCCAAAGATTTCGTGGTTCCTTAGTGCACTGCCAGCTTGACTTCTGAACCATGCTTTAGCATTTTGGGATTTTGCTCGACTCTGATTATCTGACCTTTAGTGTTTACTATTGTTCCTTGAACTGTGTTTATTAAAGGCCCTGCTGGGCAAACTGTCATCTTCAGTCTCCTGAGTCATGTGTTTGAGCCCTGAGCCAACCAACCCTTGCATTAGATTTTAAGTAATGCATGCTCTTGCCCCCAGTTGTATTTCTGATCTCCTCACACCTTGTTCAACTTCCTGGCCACTCCAATCCCCAAACTCAGTCTTTCATCCATCCCCCCTCCAGCTGCAACACAAAAGGTGAGTGCACTTTTGCGGTTTGAGCCCCAAATCTCTAGAGAAATGTTCCTGAACCCATTAGATTAATGGACTGTAGAGGACTTTGTCACCACGATAGCGACGCAATGTCGGCATTACCGTGTATGGAGACGTCATCACTGCAGTCTTCTTCAGTGGTGTTTAGTCTACAGAGATCTTGGAGATGATGTGTGAAAGAGTACCTGGCTGATTACTCTTATGCAAAGGCCTTGGATCCTCAGACGGAACTCAACTACTTCAGGCCGACTAGCTTGTATCCTCGTCAAAACCTCTGTCTGAGTTTTCAACATCAAACATATAACACCACAGTATTACTGTAGAATGTCATTAAAAGACTCACTGTCCATTTGTCTAAACACTTTCACTGCAATATTCATATACGTGGCGTTCCACAAACTATACCTTTGACTAGCAGTGTGCCAGTGCGAGCTCACACGTCTCGAATATTCTACTCTTTGCCTTCACTTAGTTCATCTCCAGACTTTTGGCTTCCTGCTTCCCTGTGAACTCTGACCCCAACTGCTTATTGGGCTTTGCTCCAAGGGAGTGAATTGTAATTAATACATTTTTAATGCATTTAATCATTAAACAATTCTAACATTATGGAAAACATGTTTTAAGAGACCTCTGAGGAACCGTCCCCTTATTGTGGCAGAGAGGTTTGAATGTCTCTATAAAACTGAGAGCTGTGTTGTCTGGAGCCTAGTGCATGGCAAATTTCTCTCAGGCAAGGAACCAGACAGCAAAATGGCTCAAGAACACCACATGAAACATAAGGAGAGACGTCACGTTATCCTGCCCGGAATAAGCCCGGGGCCCTCATCTAGAGCCAGTCCCAGAAGGAGGGTCTATCTGCCCTCAGTGGCTGAGTTTGCCACAGAGCCCACCTGATCTCGACCTGAAAAAAAACAATGTGGACACTTCTCTATCCTGTGGACCCACTACCTACAGGAAGAATCGGTGGGGTCAGATGCGCTGCCAGACAGGTAGCAATGAAGGCAGAGGGTCTCAATGGACCAGAGCCAAGCAACAGAGACTGACTTTGGGGACATAGAGTGTCACCTCCTTGGGGGGTAAGGAGCCAGAGCTTGTGTAGGAAGTGTAACGGTACCAGCTAGAGCTGGTGGGACTCACCTCTACACATGGCATCGGATTTGAAACCAAACTCCTGGATAGGGGTTGGACTTTATTCTTCTCTAGAGTTGTCCAAGATGAGAGACAGCAGGCAGGTGTGGAGATTTTTACATGTCCACACCTGCCACTGTCCAAGCTGTTTATAGTAAGGATTGGACGCTGTTGAGCTCAACTGAGGAGGTAATGGGACGATGGAAGGAACACTTTGAGGAACCCGACAAACCCACCCTCTAGGATAGAGACAGAGCTGGAGGATGATGGAGGATCAACATCAATTTCCCTGGAGGAGGTCACTGAGGTAGTCAAAAAACTCCACAGTGGCAAAGCCCCAGGGATTGATGAGATCCGTCCAGAGATGCTGAAGGCTTTGGGTGCTGAGGGACTGTCATGGATGACAAGTCTCTTCAACATCATGTGGAATTCTTGGACAGTGCCTAAATAGTGGTAGACAGGGGTGGTGGTACCAGTGTTCAAAAAGGGGACCAGAAGGCGTGTGGTAATTACAGAGGCATCACATTACTCAGCCTCCCTGAGAAAGTATACTCTAAGGTGCTGGAAAGGAGGATCTGGCCAATTGTGAAACCACATATTGAAGAGGAACAATGTGGATTCTTTCCTGATCGTGGAACAACAGACCAGTTCTTTAAGCGCACAAGGATCCTCGAGGGGGCCTGGACCCATCCAGTATGCCCAGCATGCCCATCGAGTCTACATGTGTTTTGTAGATCCAGAGAAGGCTTATGACCGAGTCCCCCAGGAGATAGTGTTGGAGATGCTATGGGAGTAAGGAGTGAAGGTCTCACTACTCAGGGCCATCCAGTCTCTTTATGTCCAAAGCGAAAGCTGTGTCTAGGTTCCTGGTAGTAAGTCAGACTCGTTCCGGATGGGGATTGGCCTTTGCCAGGGCTGCTCCTTGTCACCTATCCTGTTTATGATATTCATGGACAGGATATCAAGGCGTAGTCGTGGAAGAGAGGGGTCACAGTTTGGTGGACTTAGGATTGCATCACTACTTTTAGCAGATAATGTGGTTCTGATGACATCCTCGGTCTGTGACATCCAACACTCACTGGATCGGTTCACAGCCGAATGCAAGGTAGCCTGGACGAGGAACAGCACCTCTAAATCTTAGACCATAGTTTGCCTTGGGGTGGCATAGCTCAGTGGGTAGAGCGGTCATCTAGCAATCAGAAGGTTGCAGGTTCGATCCCCGGTCCTGCATATACCATGTCAAGGTGTCCTTGAGCAAGACACTGAACCCCTAACTGCTCCCCAAGCGCCATATGTTGGCAGCTCACTGCTCCTATACAATAGGTTGGGTCAAAAATGCAGAGAAATCCAAATTTCCCCTTGTGGGACTGATAAGGGAATCATTATTATCATTATTATTATTACTAAGTAGGGAACCGTAGGATTGCCCAATCCGAATATGGAATGAGTCCTTCCCCCACTTGAGGGAGTTTCAAGTATCTTGGGGTCTTGTTCTCAAGTAAGGGGAGGATGGAGCATGAGTTGGAGTTGGTGGAGCGGCATTGTGCTCGCTTTACAAAACAATTGTTACCAAGACATAGCTGAGCCAGGAAGCAAACTACTCTCTCCTATGGTCATGGAAGTTGAGTCATGACCGAAAAAACAAGATCACAGATACATGTGGCTGAAATGGATTTTCTCAGGAGCGTGTCTGGTGTCTCCCTTAGAGACAGGGTGTGAAGTTCAGTCATCCGTGAGGGACTCTGAGTAGAGCCGCTCCTCCTTCAAGTAGAAAGGAGCCAGTCGAGGTGATTCAGGAATCGTATAAGGATGCCACCTGGTCTCCCCCAAAATTAGGTTTTCCAGGCACGTCCAGCTGGGAGGAGGCCACGGGGTAGACCGAGGACTAAGTGGAGGGTCATATCTCCACACTGGCCTAGGAACGCCTTGAGATCCCCCAGTCAGAGCTAGTTGATGTCGTAAGGAGAAGGAAAACTTGGAGTTCCTGACTGAAACCTGCTACCTCTGCGACACGACCCCAGATAAGTGGTTGATTATGGATAGATGGATGGATGTTTTAATATAAAACAAACAAAATGATTATACAATGAATTTAGGGAACACCCAGTTTTCCTACAGGGCTACATGTATGTAAAACATTTTGTGAATGTAGGATTTTAAAATGACTATATAGATAAAGCTTTGTGTGCATTCATAGAGTGATGGTGGAGGCACCCATGGAAGACACCAACGTGGTCATCAGCAGCAGGTTGGTGTCTTCCATGGGAGTTTAGTGTCTTGCTCAAGTACGCTTTGATTGATGGTATTAGTTCACGTGGTGACTTACTTAATTTGGTTATTCTAGAAATGTTCAGGTAAGAAACATTTCATCAATAGTGTCATCACAGTATACTGGAGTAATTCAGCCATTTGCACACTAGACACTCTCATCAGTGGAGGGCAGCTGGGTGATCAAATCCCAACTGATGTTCTAAGCCCAATTCATTTTATGGCGGTATTTGTTGCCGGAATCTTACTATTTTGTGATCTACATGCTACAACCCTGGGAATTGCTCTTCTATCAATGTTTAAGCCAAAACAATTTTTGGAAGCATATCCGTGTCCCATACCCTGCAGGACCCCAGAAATTGCTATCTAAGTCAAATTCACTTTTAAGAGCAGTACTGTGTCTAACCCTAGGGAATTCTGTTCTAAAAACTTTTTGGATAGAGACTACTATTAAGATGCTCCTGTCTCTCACACACTGTGTGACCACAGGAGGTGTTGTGTTTGGACATTATAGAATTATCCTGTATAGCAGTAATCTTGAGTAATTCTGGTTTATGTTTTGTTCTATAAGATGCTTCCAGATAGCTAAATGATCATCTGTTACAGTTAACATCTTATTTTCTACGGCCTCATATGACATTAAGTGGCCTCCTAGAACAGTCCTCATGGCATCCAAAGAGAGGAATCGTCACCATCACTTGGATCATTGGTGTTGAGGTGAAGATCTATTTCACCTGAAAGAAAGGAGGGAAACTCCTTATCCCTCAACAACGCACCGTTTAAGTACCAGTTTTATTCACCCTTTTGTGGTTCAATTTCAGATTAAGACAGGCGGAACACTTTCAACTAATATGAACTTACGAAAGAAAAATTTGAAGTTCCCAGCTGAAATGTACTACCTCCGCGACCTGGTCGTGGATAAGCGGTTGGTGATGGATAGATGGATGGAAATAAAAAGGTTTAATTAACTGTCAAAATGAGTACTATTTTGAGTTATTTGATTATGGTGAGTACTTCTATTGATGTATCCATTGCGTGTATGTCAAGAGTATGTATGTGCATGTCTATGCATGTATAAGCATGCGTTCGCGAAAGACAACCCTAAAATGTATGCACAGCATGTGTGCAGACGTGTGGGTGACTATGTTTGTATTTATCTTTGTGTGCATGTCTCAGTAGGGGTACTTTTAAATTTCAAGTTTTTCCTGTCTAGCAGACCTCTAAGTTCAGATGTAGGCTGCTAATGAGGCCTCTCAAAAGCCTGTCAGTGAAAGTAGTCTGGCCTCTCTGATCCTGCTAGTTAGCACTCTCTCCCCCAGCAGATCTGGTTGGGCTCAAAGAATAATGAGCTACATGCAGCTAGGTTTATTTTCTCATTAGAGCTGACCCATCATCGACAGGACTCCATCATCCTCTACAACACACTCCAAAATCTCTCTTTTCCCCAGTTCAGGCTTCCGATTAATACACATGGAGAAACACAAAGGGGTCAGAATAAGTGCTGACAAGGGATCAAACACGGATCAACTTGAGATGGTGTGTTTGATATAATAATATGCAGTAAAATACATCCAAAAGTAACTGTTGCATGTCTATAAGGCTCACAGCTGGGTGTTAATGCAAAGACTTGAAGATATAAAAACTCCAGTTGCCCAGATTGATTATTAAAGGCTGAATTCTCTGTCTCTCCACGTCTGGAGCTGCACAGCATGGAGGCCTCCAGGATTGCACTAGAACAAAAAGTGCATGGCTACTAAGGACAGCTCTTTCAAGTTAGATGGAAGGAATTGGAGATGAATAGAGAAGCGTTTCGCAGTACTACTGTTTGATGAGGATTTTGTAGAGAGAGTTTATTTACCAGCAGGGCTACTTAACCACTCTTTGGGTGGTCAATGAATATTTCAGTGAAATGTTAATAGCCTTCATTCATTAGCAAGCAAAGTTAAAATATAAAGCAGTCAGAAAAATCTATGCAAGGCATAGAGATGTACAGAAGCTGAAGGACATTGAAAGCCAAGTTAGAATTTTTCATGCAAAAACATATGCACGCAAAAAGAATCAATGCAACTTCACATTTTTTTCAATTCGGTTTATACACCAACTGTCCATGACTCGTTTATCATTAATTTGGTCCTCAAGTAAGACACGGAACCCCTAATTGCTTAAGCCCTGCAATGGATTGGGAACATGTCCAGGGTGTTTCTCAGCATTTCGCCCAATCAGCTCCAGCATAACTCCATGATCTGACTTCGGATAAGCTGTTGACAGTAGATGAATGTTTTTGATTTTGTTTGATTTTGTTTTTAATTTTTCCAACTGCCCTAAAAATAACTTGCTGAGTTGCTGGGCTTTGATGATGGTTGATGAGCAAAGAAGAAGATTTATTAATTTGTATTTGTACATTGACATTTATCAACTGCATTCAACACATCATATTGTATAGGGGCAGTGAGCAGCAACAACACCCAGAACCAACTCCAGTTTTTTTTTCCACATTGCCTCAATCAGGGGCACCGTGAAGGAGTATTAGCCCTGACATGCATGAATTTTTTACTGGTGAGAGGAAATGGGAGCACCTGGAGGAAACACACCTGGAGGAAACCCACACAGACACAAGGAAAACTCGACACAGAAGGAAAAGGGAACCATATTTGAACCCAATACCTTCTTGCTGTGAGATAACAGTGCTAAGTGTTGTATCACCACCCAAGGCCCAAACCTGTTACACTTCTCTCTTCCATTCCCTCTGCTCATGGAGACAGGCCAAGATCACATCGCAACAGTTAACTGATGACAACTATGTCGACAACTTGTCTCCTGACTTACAATTTTCAAATAATGTCCATCACTGTAGCCCACTCTGTTTATAAGACAGACTGACTCTATAGTCACTCGCACCCATTTCCAGCTGTTGATTGCTTGTGTACACTTTTCTTAACACTAAAGTGTCAACTGGCTAACCATTCAGGACCTGGCATATGTCAAAATTGTGCCTTGTCTCATTCTTATGGTGAATTGTTGGATTGCATTTTAATATATATTGGAAATCAATTTTGTCGATCTCTATAATGTTACAATTTGGCGATTTTACAATTTATTTTAACAGATGCTTTTATCCAAAGCTGAGTGACACACATATTGATAGTTAATACATCACAAGCAAGGATGAAGTCAGGAGCGAACAATTTTAATAAGTGCCCCAAAGCTGAGCTCAAGTCTGACAGAATGTATGTGCCATCAGGGAGTGCCCAGAGGCAATATACATAGTTAATTTTAGCAGACCCTCCACACTTTCATTAGTCCATCAAGTTGCGTTGAAGGGTGTGGCATGGCTCAGTGGGTACAGCGGTTGTCTGGCAATAGGAAAGTTGCAGGTTCAATCCCTGCACCTGCAGAGAAGCATGTCGAGGTGTCCTTGAGCAAGACACTGTTGCCCTAACAGCTCTACCCTCTGATAGGCTGGTGACCTACAACCCCCCTTTCACCCAATGAGAACTGAGATAGGCTCTAGTCTCCCCACGACCTGATTTTGGATAAGTGGTTGACAATGGAAGGACCGATGGAAGTTGAGTTGAAGCACAAAGGTGTTCATGAAAGAACTTGGTTTTTATCCTTTTCTTAAAGATTGAGAGGGACTCTGCAGATCAAATTGAATTTGGAAGATTGCTCCACCATCAGAGTACTATAGAACAGAAGAGTCTAGGGGGTGACTTTGGGCCCTGTTATGGTGATAGTCCCAGGCGGCTGTCATTGGCAGAGTGGAGTGAGTAGGAGCAAACTGAGACATAGATGAGGTAGTTCAGGTAGGCTAGCACAGGGGCTAATCTCTACAGGTTTGAATGAACTACATTGTGTTATCAAATGTTTTTGAGATGCTACATTTTCTTATCTTACAAGTCAGCAGCCGTCCTTTCCCCTTCCTCTCCTCATTCATTATTCTATAATCCCCCACCCCAAACAAAAAAATAGATACCAGCAGGTGTCAGCAGAACCAAAAATCTGTATTTGGAAAGAGATGAAGTGGAACCGTGAACATCCTGTAGATCTTTTCAGAAAAAAACAACCACAACAATTTGACCTTGACTGTGCTTCAAAAAATTATCAGAAACAATATTTCAAGGTTTCAAGATTATGAGGCTTCTAACTACAGGTGCTTGAAGCACTTTTCCTTTGTCAATAAAAAAGGTACATGTGCACACACACACATATACACATATACCATGTTGTACGAAAGACAACATCTTTAATTCTCTCTCTCACAAACACAAGCGCACACACGCACACACACACACACACACACACACACGCACGCACAAACACATGTTGAATGTAGAAAACAAATCCAATCAGCCTTGGTCATATGGCAATAATACACTTTCAGTTTCACTTTTACACACACACCACCTTAATATCAGAGGATTGTAGGAAATAATTGAAAAGCCATTGGGAGACCTGCTCAGTCCTGAAAACAAACTTCAATAATGTGGATCTTAAGAATGTCTATCATTGTAATTACAAAACAGGAGTTAGTTTAGATGTTTAATTGCATTTTAGAATTCTGTTTTTTAATCGATGGAGACCATAAACCAAGCTATTACTGAACAAAGGCCAGTTATTTGTTTTATGTAGTAATGTTTTAACACATGGTGAGAAGAATGGATATGACAAATCAGCAGCAAATCTTTTTTAGTTTTGAGGGAAGTGACTGACTAGAGGAACAAATCATTCTCACAGAGTGAACGGTCTTTTTTGCATGTCACGATTAGTCCCGACATTGTGGGGGTGGGCAAAGACTTAGAAGGGGTATGGGGGATTAAGGCTGGATGTCCTTCCTGGAGCCCCATGGTGGGGAACCTTTGACATCTGGCTCAACAGTTCCCGAAGCATGTGCTCTACCACTGAGTTATTACAGTCCCTCTAACTCATATAGATTAATTATACAAAATGCAATAAAGTTCAGTCTCAAATGTATGAACGGTAAATCATTTGCTCAAATAATCCTTTTTTCAACACTGCGGAGATCTTTGGCCTTTCACCAAATGGATGAGCTAGAATCAATTCAAAAAGGGGAGAAGAGGTCATATTGAAAAGCAAAAGCTTGTAAATTTCACAAGATAGTATACTTTCTATTTCACAGTTGTGATCGGTATCAAAATCAGATTTTTTTTTAATACGAAGCTTGAATGAAATCCCTGAGGTTGATAGCCACGATCAACAATATACACGGTGGGAACACAACATATACAATGCACGCAGATATTTGGCATAAGACGTGGAAAATGGACTTAGCTGCCTCTTCTCTCCACCACATAAAATTAGATCTGTATACAGTGAGATTTTATTTTCCACATTCAGGGAGTTTTGTTATTATCAGAGGATGCTTTCGGGCTGTTGAGGTTTGCACAGAATATCAAAAGGTGGAAATGTAAGCCATGTTGTCTTGAAGAAGAGATGCAGAATGTGAATGACTGTCAATTGCCATGTGGCTGAAGGATTACCTGTGATTCCATTTATGCATTTATTTCCTGTGCAGTTCAGTCTGTCTATGGGACCATGGCATCCTGCCCCACACACAGCCATTGTTCAATACATGGCTGGTTAACCTGCAGCTTTCTTGGCATTTTCTTTTTTTCCTGTTTTAATTTTGCATAAACAATGCTTCAAATTATTTGTAAAGGAACCCCCCTCCCTCATCATAGTCTCCTGACATAGGCACTGACAAAGCGTGACAGGAGAGCTGGCTGAGCATCATTAACAGTAGCCAGATCGATAGCGAGTTGACCTTTGTTGCAACCCATGTGAGGTTTAATGAATTACTTTAAGGTTAGCGTAAGAGAGCCTGGTCATTCCTGCCCTGTTTGATCTTTTATTGTGGGCTTTGATGAGGGGCATTAAAACAGGCCATTCACTTTATGTCCCTTGCGTCCCATTTGAAGGAAGACGATGTTAGCTTAACTAAAACATAAACTAGAGGTCGACATTGGTGAATTTAAGAGACATTGTTCATGAATAATATATCGATCGCCGGCTGTTAACTATGCAAAGGATATATCAAAAAACCAGTCCCACAGTCCCCTTGAATACTGGGAGCAAATCCACATGAAACAAAATAAATTTGCAAGAAACCACAGGAGGGATATTTGGAAGTACTCAATCCAAAAACAAGGGAAAATATTGCAAAACATGAACAGTACATACGGCATGAAGATAAAAAGAATCAGACTCAGCAGTTAACTAAATGGTATGGAATCCAGTTGTTTGTCTCGTTGTCAATGCTGTGCAGTGCTGGTTACAGTCTGACAGTTGTGGGAAGGAAATACCTTTGATAACGCTCGGTCAAAATCCATAGATGCGGCAACCTGTCACTGAAGGAGCTCTCCAGTGCAGCAAGGAAGTTCTGCATGAGGTGAAATTGATTGCCCATCATGGATGACAGCTTGGCCTTAATCGTCCTTTCTCCCACTACCTCCACAGTGTTGAGGGGGCATCTCAGGACAGAGCTAGCTCTCTTAATCAGTTTATCAAATCTCTTCCTATCTGCAGCTGAGATGCTGCCCCCCCCCCAGCAGACCCCTCCGCAGAAGACGGCTGGTGCCACCACAGTGTCATAAAATGTCTTGAGGAGTGTCCCCTGCACTCCAAAAGACCCCAGTCTCCTCAGTAAATACAGTCTGCTCTGGCCCTTCTTATACGATGCATTGAGTGGTCAGTCCAGTCCATTTTATTGTTCAGGTGATCACCCAGGTACTTGTAAGATCTCACCATCTCAATGTGTATCCCCTGGATACTCACCTGGTGTTAGAGGAATGTATGTGCAGCTGTGACAATCTATCAACATTTATTTGGTTTTACTCTTGTTGATCTCAAGGTGGTTTGGGTGGCACAAGTCCCAAAAGTCCTGAATTATCTCTCTGTACTCCCTGTCATCTCCATCTGTGATGAGGCAGATGATAGCAGAGCCATCAGATCACTTCTGTAGGAGGCAGGTGGGTGAGTTATGAGAGAAGTCTGCAGTGTAGAGGGTGAAGAGGAATGAAGCCAGTCCCACTCCCTGCATGGGCCCAACACTACAAACAACCATGTCTGATATGCAGTCCGGTATCCTCACATACTGTGGGTGTTTGGTGAGGTATTCCATAATCCATATTGGAAGGTGATGGTCCACTCCTGTGTACTCCAGTTTGTCCCACAGAAGTGTAGGCCTCGTAGTGTTAGAAGTACTGGAGAAACCAAAGAACATGATTCTCACAGTGCTCCTAGAATTCTCCAGGTGAGAGAGAACTCAGTGTTGGAGGGAGATGACAGCATCATCCATTCCAATGCCTGTTGATAGGGGAACTGAAGTGGGTCCATCACTGGTTGGTCGACCAGGCTCTCGCGGTTAAGTGAACAGAAAGTACTCTGCTTCGTTCTCCTCCTCCAACGGCCAAGCACTGTGCTTTCCCCGCGAGACCGCGATGTGCTAAATATGGGCTTATCTTCACGTGACTTGGAGGACTCACATGTTACGGCCTCCTCCTTCCAGTCAACGTTCTAGAGGGGTAAAAGCGACTGGCCCAGCAGTAGGCAACTTGGGGAATTCGGGTGGGGGAAAAAAGGGGATCAAATTTAGAGATTTTTTTTAATTACCCTAATATGCATGTCTTTTTGATAGTGGGTAGAAACTGGAGCACCTAGAAGACACCAGAGCAGACATGGGGAAAATGTCCGAAAGAACCTGGGATGGGATTTTAACCCAGGACTTTCTTGCTGTGAGGCAACAGTTATAACTACTATGCACCCTTTGTTTAGTTTTGTAGAAGGCACAATAGTTAATATTATTTCCCCCTCAGACACACACACACACACACACACACACAAGCTACATACACACACACATACCCTCCCTACCACCTTCTACTCAGTTGTAATCACATTCCCAACAACCCCTGGTCATAAACGATCTATGGATCGGCCTCTGACGGTTATCTGAAGCCACAGATGACAAAGATAGAGAGAACCAGGCGGAGGGATGAAAGCAGTAGATTTTTGTAGTCTCTGATCCGGTAAGGGAGATGATGGATGGGCTAATACCTGCCCACGTCTTCCTCCTCTTCCTCTGGCTCAGGCTTTATTGAGGTGTTTAGATTCACTTATCTCCTGGCCCCTGGGTTATCTGTCCTTACTCCTTCAGTGATAAGTGCCACGACCGCGAGGGCCCTGTGGAAGCTCTTTTTCCCCCAAACAAGGGAATTCTCATCCTCTCTTCCTCCATCTGCCGCACTCTATTCCAATCAACAAATTGAGGCAATTTGTTGGTTCCGCTGAACAAAGATGGACACTAATTACAAGTTTGATTTCATTATGTCATGAGTAGTTTAGTTTAGTTTTATTTCCCCTGTTCATATAAAACCTGATTACGGCCTAGCTCAGTGGGTAGAGCGGTTGTCTGGTGATCAGAAGGCTGTGGGTTTGATCCTCGGTCCTGCAGGAAGCATGTTGAGGTGTCCTTGAGCAAGGCACGGATCCCTGGGCACCACATGCTAGCAGCTCACTTCTCTAATATAATAAGATGGGTCAATGCAGAGAACTGTACATTTTTCCTCGTCGGACTGATAAGGGAAAAAATATTAAATATTCCCTTTTGATTAAGCTCAACAAAGGAGTCAAGCTCATTCAGGGCTTTAGAGTGAAATGAGGCACAGGCCTCTTGTAAAGATCAGAAATAAGCTTTTCTGAAGCGCTTGTGTGTGGCGCTTCTCTCTTTTTTAGAATGAAACTGTAAAATTGCTCTCCGCTGCTACAGTTTTCGCTCTTCCCTTTCAATCAAAGGTTTTCATGTTGTTTTGCATGACTCGAATGACCTTCCGTGTTGGTTGCTATAGTTATTTCTTATCTATTTCTGCATGATGGAGTGCAACCAAATGAACATCAATACCTATGCAGGGGTTTGAACATCTGTGTTTGATTGCAGTCACCATGTGCCAGTTGCCCTTGTTCTCCAGTTGTAGCACAAACAAACCAAGGGTGGAGAATGGGAAAGCTCTTTGGTTCAGTTTTATTATTCTTTAAACCAGGCCATATTTACACAAATTGTGTAATCTCCCTGACTGGCATCAGTCAGGGGTGACCCAACACAATTGTTTGTGCTCTCATTCCAACTGTACATGTTCAACCCATACTTGTGTTATGTTCAGGTGCCCATGTTTGGTTTGTTTGTCATTTATTTTTGTGAGTTCTGCACGTACGTTTTCACAAACTCAGCCTGTCTGCACCCCGTAAAAGGTTCTCCAGTATTTACACAGCCTATTGTTTTCCCACTCGGTGACAAATCTCATCTTCCAGTGATTGCTTGAAAATAGAGAACACACAACGAGATTTTAATATGATCTCTACCTTTATCACAATCCCTGTCTTTTTCGGTACCTGTTTTAATACCAATCATTCTAACAGTCTCCCATCCCCACCCCCATGAGCCTCAATGAGATGAGATGGTGGGTCGGGCATATACAGGGGATGCTTATCTTCTTTCTATTCCACCAGCCCTCAGGAAAAGGAAGTCCACTTTTCCCATCGTGAGGCTGGGTGGCATCATTATCCAGGATCAAGTCCAGAGCTCCACCACCACCAGGCATGGCTTGATTGAGTATCGACGGCATGCGCTGCTGTCTCTCTGCTCCAATGATAGGCCCCCTGCTAGGTGTTGCCCGGCAATAGATCTATTGCATTGGTAAATATCTCCCAGCATACCACACACACACATGCATGTTACCACAAGGTGACCTGTTCTATGTAATGTATTTACCCACTGTGGTCATCTTCAGATGTCATTCTTCACTATAAGTACAGATATACTGGCTGAATTTCTATTGTAATTTTGCTCCATCTTGATTTAGCTTTTCCTTCTCTTTGTCTCGTTGTAAAAAAAATCATCTTCATAGAAGGGCCAGGTGACTGATTAGTTGGGAGATAATGGACTTTGATTTCATAGTACAGTTAAAGTTCTTTTCTTTTCTTTTTCATTGGCCAAGTAAGTTGATGCCTACAGAATAAGGAATTGGACTTGGTGAAACATAACCACCAAGGACAACATGAAAAACTCCAAGTTCTTCAACAAGATACTGCAGAGAAGTAAAAAGAAAAATAAACGTGGGCTCAGGTGTCTAAGAATATCAACCGCAGACTTTCAACATCCCTGGATATATTTGTATGTATGTATGTATGTATGTATGTATGTATGTATGTATGTATGTATGTATATATGTCTGTATATGTGTGTGTGTGTGTGTGTGTGTGTGTGTGTGTGTGTGTGTGTGTGTGTGTGTGTGTGTGTGTGTGTGTGTGTGTGTGTGTGTGTGTGTGTGTGTGTGTGTATCAGGC
>OMLC01046586.1:0-23018 GCA_900302585.1 Regalecus glesne
AGAGAGAGAGAGAGAAAGAGAGACATATAGAGAGAGAGACATAGAGAGAGAGAGACATAGAGAGAGAGAGAGAGAGAGAGAGAGAGAGAGAGAGAGAGAGAGAGAGA
This sequence comes from Regalecus glesne, assembly GCA_900302585.1. NCBI lineage: Eukaryota > Metazoa > Chordata > Actinopteri > Lampriformes > Regalecidae > Regalecus > Regalecus glesne. Next base: position 108 of record OMLC01046586.1, read on the forward strand.
GAGAGAGAGAGAGAGAGAGAGAGAGAGAGAGAGAGAGAGAGAGGGAGAGAGACAGAGAGACAGAGAGACATAGAGAGAGACATAGAGAGAGAGAGACATAGAGAGAGAGAGACATAGAGAGAGAGAGACATAGAGAGAGAGACATAGGGAGAGAGACAGAGAGACAGAGAGACAGAGAGAGAGAGAGACATAGGGAGAGAGACAGAGAGAGAGAGAGACAGAGAGAGAGAGCGACAGAGAGCGAGAGAGAAAGGGAAAGAGAGAGAGAGAGAGAGAGAGAGAGAGAGAGAGAGAGAGAGAGAGAGAGAGAGAGAGAGAGAGAGAGAGAGAGAGAGACATAGAGAAAGAGAGACATAGAGAGACAGAGAGACAGAGAGACATAGAGACATAGAGAGAGACATAGGGAGAGAGAGAGAGAGAGAGAGAGAGAGAGAGAGAGAGAGAGAGAGAAAGAGGGAGAGAGAGAGAGAGAGAGAGAGAGAGAGAGAGAGACATAGAGAGAAAGAGAAAGAGAGAGAGAGAGAGAGAGAGAGAGAACACAGCAAAACTGTAAAAATAAAAAAAAGATACCCAGAATTGGAGTGGCACAGCTCAGTGGGTAGAACGGTCATCGGATAATCAGAAGGTTACAGGTTCAATCCCCGATCTTGCACAGGGCATGTTGAGGTGTCTGATCAAGACGCTGAACCTCTAACTGCTCCCTGAGCACCACATGTTTATTGGCTGCTCACTGCTCCTAAGCAATGTGACGGGTTAAATGCAGAATTGCAAATTTGCCCTAATGGTGCTGATAAAGGAATCTTAATGAATCTACAATAAACCACTAATACTGCGGCCAAAATCACAATATCCATATTTTCAATAAGGTGTGCAATATAAACTCACTGTGCAATATAAATAATTCCCAGTGTGTAATTTCAACTATCAAGTTTATATCTGTACTTACTCTATATACGGTTCCTATTTGCTTATTTTGCTCCTTTTTAGAAAAAAATCAAATTGTATTCAAATTGTACTGTTCTGCTCTCCATTTTGTTGATATATCGCCACAGCTTTCCTCCTTTGGGACTAATAAAGAAAGAGTTTATCTTATGGCACCTGAAAACACTCTCAGAAGTCAAACATCTTATAAAGCCTATAAAATGTTACTGGCAGATTGCTTTCTCAGGAGGGGAAGCTCAACAGCGCAGGCCTCTATGCACATGAGATAAAAGGGCCTTGAAACTGATAAACCTCACTGAGATGATTTTGCAGGTGTGGGCAGAAAGTCAGTAAAATTGCTCTCAAGAACCGCACCATCTGCAGCCACAATACTTTCACACCGTCCAACGAAGTACATCCAAAGCCTGATCTAACTGATCTTTAACATGAACACAGCTCCTGTACTTAGATTTCTCTACATGCTTTTATAAGAACTGGTATTTCCCACTGGCCTGTTGTGTCACCACAAGTATTTCAGTATGAGAATAACTTTTGATGAATGACAGATAAACTAGAAACGTAAAACAAGTAAATAATCACAAACCGAACACTATGGGTGGTGTGTTTGGGTGTGGGCTTGTAAGTGAATTCAACCATTTCTCCATATGCACGCTGAGACTGGTGGCCATTTGTGTTTCAGGAGGAGCAGGGAGACAGTGGGATGGTCCTGCCCTCAGAGGAGCTGCAACATCTAACCTGGAACGACAGCACAAAGAGCAGGAAAATAAGCAGGTTTGTGACCTCTAACCTCTGACCTCTCAGTGGTGGCCTGAACGAGGGACAGTCGTGATTTTTCAACATCATCTCCACATGTATGTTGTAAGGATAACACTCTGTTAGGAGCTCTTTCACTGAGTAGTCCTCTGTTTATTTCTGAAACGCAGGGGAAAGCTTCTTCCTGCTTTGCTTAAGGTTTAAAAAAAGAAGATCTAAAAAAAACAGCTAAAATATTTATCGCACAGTTACAATTCGGAGAAAATAGTAGCGAAAGAAAAAAAAGGAACTAGGTGTTCTGAGACAGAGACATTGGCACCGCACCTATAGGCAAACAGTGCCCATAAGAATCACAAAAGAGGTGAATCAGTTCAACTGGATCCGAAGTTTATTCAGAAACGTGTCTTCACTCACCAGGTGACTTCTTCAGTCTGAGCTGACTGCAGCGACCCCCCCCTTATAAACAGTACATTGATACCACACAACAATAGGCTGGGTTCATATGAGAGGTGGGTCATCAACTACACATTCAGTGGCAATGAGCACCCTTCACAAAGGATTGGGGAATATTTGCAATCAATCACGGTATTGTAAGACGCCGACAGATGTACTCTCAGACCACTACAGGTGAAACTGGTTAACCCATAGCCCACCCATGCTTATGCCTGTAGTATCCCCTTTGTATGAGAAGTATGGGGACTGAATTTTTTTTTAAATACAAAAAGATAAGGAAGAGTACTTTCCATTCACTTAGCCGCGAGTACCTGGACGACCCAGAAGGGGACACTAGTGAACCCAGAACCCTTTATCCAACCTAACCCTTATACCCATGTGAGGCTTAGCCAATTATGACCCACTAACTATGGACCTCCGGCTGTGGTTGGTAATGGCGCAGCCGGGATTCGAACACCCAACCGCATGACGCAGAGATGCAGTGAACATGGGTGCCTTAACCCCCTACCCAGAGGCGCCCTATAACCATGGTTTCCAGATCCCTCTCTGCTTTGTAATTATGGGGTTTGTTATTCAAGATGTAAAGTCAGAGCCTCATTCACAGTTAGTGACAATGTTGCATTGCATAACTCTATGCAAAGTTATTATTCCCATGCTCTCATGCAGCCCCACATAACTTTTTATATCCAGATTCTTCCATGCATTCAACCATCCATGATCAAGTGCGTATCCGAAGATTGGTTGTGGAGTCATGCTGGAGCCTATCCCGGCATGAAAGGCAATAAAACACTCTGGACAGGTCCCCATTCTATCTCGGGGTTTGAGCAGTTAGGGGTTCAGTGTCTCGCTCAAGGACACTTAGGCACACTTTCTGTAGGGGCTGGGGATAAAACCACCAATCTTCCAATTACTAAACAATTGCTCTAACTCCTGAGTTGCGGTACCCATATTTCTCTATACAATGCAACTTGGGGTTAATACTCCTACCAGTCCCCCTGACTGAGGCAATAGGAAAAGGAGGTGAACTTGGTCCTTGAGGGCGTGGCTGCGCATTACTGCTATATAATAGGTGGGTTGAATGCACAGAGGACACATTTTGTTGTATATATGTACAATGCTAAATATATAAAGCTTCTTCTTCTTGGTAGAAAAGGACATGTTCACATTCATTAACTGGTGGACAATTTTCTGCATAACCTCAGTGGTGTTTCGGGAAGACCGAATTATGGCTGCTAATGGGGTTTTATCCTTTAATTATTCAGGTAGAGTGATGATGTTGAAAAAAAGTGAGTTTTCCCTTTAACTTCGATCTCTGCATGGAGATGAATCTTCTGAGATACCATACTGTGCACAGTGTTGGAGATGCTCATATCTCTTATACCTCTGATAAAACAATATCAGGAAAGTGGTATCCATTAAAGTGACTTTGACCACGTCTAAAATCGACCTCCACACAAATACTGTCTCTACACATGCACAGACAAAGCAAGTGATTTTGTACCTGTCTGTGTCCAGATTCTTTACCTTCAGCAAATGTAGGTCCAACCAATCGACCTGCCTGTTCGATGACATCAATGGTCTCCACAGTGATGACCCGGCCGTCTTGCCGTCCGACTGGGAGTCCGAGGAAGGGGGCTCTCCTCCTCCGGACTATAAATCCTCCTTCCTGTACCCCTCCCTCTAGTATCAGTCTTAGGTGATGTGGTAAAGTCGTGGTTTCCAGACTCACTTTCTCTCTCACCTATGTTCCAACGTTTCCTTTCCCATCAGTTTCATGCACTCTGTGTCCACTGCCTCATCAAGGATACTTATTTTGTCAATTTCTGTCAAAAATCCCTGGAATCTATAAACAACCCCCTCTCACAAACAAGCACTCACCAACTTGTGATTAAATCAGGGGTCGGCAATCTTTTGGATGTCCCACGGCACTTTACAAAGTTTAAAAACAGATCTCAGTGCCAGTTCATTTTCATAACGAGCATTTGTCTATTTGTTCATTGCTGCTACTGCTTGGCTCCCTGTCTACATACCTCCATTCTACACACACACTATTATTTGTGAAAATGGATGAGACGAGGGTATTAAAGCAGATTAACCCGTTCATTGAATTTAGCGAGACCTTTGTTAGTCACAAAATCTAGTAACTACTGATAAGGTGTAGCGCGTTGTTTACAACCACACACTCGTCAAGAGCTACGACGGACGCTGACGCACCTTTCAATATATGAGTTTCTTGGTGCTTTACATTTTCAATCATTCATGGGATTTCCCGGTTTTAATAGAAATTGGACTTTCTTTTTATCCTGCTGATAATCATGAGATTATTTGGTAAACCTTTAAATGACCTGAGAACTACTGAAGAAGGCCTCATTCTTTATGTCTTTGTAAGAAGTCTGTTTTAAATTTCATAAATAGTTTATATGCTCTGCCTGTGTAAATTGTATAATCCAGGTAAGGAGATCACAAAAGGTTGAATCAGTTAATCTGGACACAAATGAGAGGTCAGTTAGATGAGTGTTAAATGTTTCCCACCATAAAAATTGTGTCCAACAGATTACATTTTATATAATATCTTGTATTATAGTGATCCTGGGGATGGGTTCACCTACTCCCACAATCCTTTGCACTGGATGGCCTAACGTCCCTGGCATCGCCCTGGGTGGCTACAACATTTTAGTGAACTCGAGGGGCAGCCGGAACCAAATTCAGGTCGTTCACGTCAAAGGCAAGCATCTATAGTCAACTAAAGGATCTGACCCGTTAGCCAAGGGCTAGCTAGCTTGTATGAACATTACACTACAACCTTCCTGGCGGATGCGTGCCCCCTGTGTTTCAGCCTAGAAACCTAGAGGCTCTCAGACAAGCTCTCGGATTAGCCTCACACAGGATGCTAGCAGCTCCCCCACACTTCAGGGGAGTGCTTCCGATGACTCAGGGGTCCACTAAGCCCACCTCTGACACCAATGTAGCGAAGTAGAGGGGCAGCTGGGAACCGAACCCAACTCATTCTTATTAGAGGCAAGCGTGTTAACCAGTCAGCTAAAGGGTCAAAACCGTTAGCCAAGGGCTACTGACCCTGTGTGAACGTTACACCATTCTTTCTATCGGATAAGGACTTCCCTACGTATTGACTTACTACCGGTGGAGAAGTATGTTTACTGCCATGTTTGCAAGCTACACAGGACAGCTATGAAGTCGCACTGTGGCCTTTAATTGATTTGTCAACCTTATCCGATGTTTTCTTGTGGCTTGTTCCAACGTTTTTTTATTTTTCACTTGAAGCAAGACTTGTTACTTTAGCAGCAAGGAGGGCACAAGTGAAATACATAAATGTGAATTCATTTGTCAAAGACGGCTGAAAGAGGCAAACATCTTTCTCGTATCGTCAGTTGCTGACGTGTAGCAAAAATAAGCTAGCTGGCTATGCTAGGTTTTTACTGCCACTGTGATGCTGCATGTCTTGATGAAAGCTCAGTAATCCAAGTTTGGGAATCACAAAAGAGGTGAATCGGTTCAACTGGATCAGAAGTTGTGACGTAATGCTGCAAGTATCTGTATGTCAGAGGTAGGGGAGGAGGGGCGTGACAGACTACGTCACTTGTGTGCGTCTTGCTGCCAAACAGTAGTATGTTTTGAGACCAATTATATGAGGGTTCATTTTAATTAAATTGGTTTTTTTTTAAGTTCAACGTTAGTATTTTTTTAATATTGAAATATCTTTAAACAAAAAAAGAATACTGAAAGTTTTTTTTGCTAAACTGCGACGCGTGTCCGTTTCAACAGGACGCATGTCACTGCGGTCACGTGTTCCATAGATAGCCGACCCCTCCCATCAAATCAACTCGATGGAAAATATATAGTTTATCCAGAGTTCGATTATCTCCAAATCAGTGGAGATCATTCCACACTCAACAGCCCTACCCACCAGAGTACCCTTTGTCTAATTTCTAGAAATATACGTTATTCATGCTCTAGAACAACATAGCGTCCTCCTCTGTAATCTTCAAATATCACTTCAAAACACGCCTAATCCCCTCAGAGAGCAGCCAATTCTCACTTGATTGTATTCATCATATGTGACCGAGTGTGAATTGCTGGCCTGGTATTAGCAGAGCTTTTTTGCGTTGGTACCACAAATGATAATGGCTCCTCCTACACATCTATATGCTGGAAAACATTTTTAACTGAAATTATATATCATATTATGTTATGAAAACACTGGTATTTATTTGATTATGCTATAATCTACATCTAATGGAAATGTGTCAGGCAATGAACAGTTCATAAGTACTGCTGAGCTTGTTCAAATGAATGAGTCATGTGTAATTAAAGTTGAATATTAATAAACAATTATTCCAACATGTGAACTAGCTGCTCTCCTTTATGTATCCATCTGAAGATTGCTGCATTGTTATTCTGTGTGGAGTACCTGTGAGAGCCAAGAAACCAAAGTCAAGTTGCATGTTGGTGAAAACCTACATGACCTATAAACTGATTCTATTTCATAAACTGGGATCAAAATCACTGCCTTCATTCTGATCGACATAGTAGCCACCCAGGGGTGGCATGTCTTACGCAGTTGAGCACACATGATTATGGGGGTCAAAAGTGTTGTGATTTATGAGGAGTCCTTGTGTTCAAATGAGCGGCTGGAGTACTTCACCAGTATGTACAGGTCGCTGCATGTACTAGTGAATTGAACCTCGCTGTGATCCCAGCGAGAGCGCTTACAATGCTGCAGCCTACCCTGTAACTATAATGGAACTACCCTAAAACTATAATAGACCTTAGTCACGTCCAAATCCAGGGGGGCTTCTCTCAAGAAAATGACTGGACTCATTAGAGCTGTGATTGGAGCGAAACTAGCATGCAACCTAATGACCACTCTAAAAAATGAACAGCACCGGATAAAATTGTGGACAGGTTCTGTGATCCCACTCCACTGGATTTGTAGGTTTGCTCAAAATTGGAAAGTTTATATGAGGGGGGGCATAGCTCAGTGGGTAGAGCGGTTGTCTGGCAGTTGGAAGGTTACAGGTTCCATCCCCGGTCCTGCAGAAAGCATGCCGAGGTGTCCTTGAGGAAGACACTGAACCCCTAACTGCTCCCTGAGCACCATATGGTGGCATCTCACTGCTCCTATACAATAGGAGGGGTTAAAATGCAGAGAAATCCAAATTTCCCCTTGTGGGATTGAATGGATTTGAAACCAAACTCCTAAATAGGGGTTGGGCTTTATTCTCATCTGGAGTTGCCCAAGGTGAGAGACCTTGGTTTTGCGGACATTTTACACTAACCAACTGAAAGCCTCTTGAAAACCTCCAACATCGCCAATGTGGAGGAAAAACAGACAAGAATGCTGATCAGTTTTGGTATTCTTTATTAAAATACTGCTGTACACACAAATATTGCAAAATTTGAGACAATGAACACAAGAGGGGCATAAAACATACTAAGATGGTGATTGTAGGTATGGGTGGATGTGGGGGGAGAAAGTTGTCACTAATCGCACTGGAGTGTGAGTGGATGTGGAAGGTTGTGATATGAGCGTTGACATTTTGTAGGGTCTGTGTTTGTCTGTGTGTGTCGGGGTCATTCAAAAGCACCACATTCACCGAAATGTTTTTTTTACCTGTTCATTCCATTGAAACAGAGGAAGTAGACCAAGATCTAACAAGAGCCGTCTCTGCGTGATGAGACTGCCCATGAGCACAGCCAAAATCAGCTCCCAAAACATAGCCAAGTTGCACAAAAACCATCTGGAGTCATTGATGCTGTCCTTGATGTTGTCCATCACCTCTCCGGGTCTCTTTCCACTAGGTTTAACTCCCATTGGCCCCTTCAAATTCTCTTCTGCGGTACGAGGTTTTGTCACCACTACTTTCTCCAATGGTGACTGAGAACAAGGGAAAGGCGGATGGAGAAAGGAATCAAGGGAACATAAAAAGTTTAACATAGCTTGAATTTAGTTCCTTCCCAAGCACAACAGGTTTGCACCAAATCTGTTCAACATTACAAACTGGATGCTTTTGACTGGAAGAATGCTGATGATACGAAAAAACCTGCCCTGACTACCAATCAAAAAGTCCATTAGGAAATTGAACCATGCTTATGAGCAACTCGTCATTCGCCCGCAGTATGATCTTCAGACTTTTTTTTTTCATAATCCCAATCCTCCCTCCCTCCCATCTGAGGACTTCCTGCCCACTCCTCGATAGCTCAACTCCCTGACTGGAGAGCAGGCGACCAATGACGGCCAAACACATTCAGTCATTGGGCCCCTTCCAGCTGTCAGTCATCCTGAGAGAAATCCAAGCTATCCGAGTGCCATAGCCAGGGCCCTTTCCTTGGACCTCTGACTCAGAAACAGACATGAGCCGGGGGTCAGAGGGCGCTTGGTGATGTCACTGTTTTGTCTCCAGCACATTTGTGTAAGTCAAATAAAAGAACCCCCCCCATCATTCGTCTCCCCTGATCCCAATCTCTGCTAGAATTGGTCCACAGAATAAAGAGTTGTTTTTTGAGGCAAAAAAAGAAGAAACAAAAAAACAAAACAAATTGCACTTCCATATCCCATCATGCATTCCTGCACAACAGTAGGACAAGTAGAAAAATGTCATAAAAAGCATTATTTTCAACAGAGGGAGGTTCAGACCGTTTTGAGTGGAACTGGAACTTGGGAGGGATAGATTAAAAAAAGAAGGGGAGCAAGAGGGGGAGAAACAGGAGAAAAGGGAGTATATTTGTTTGAGAGAATGAGAAGGACACAAGATAAGGACATTCCAAAGAGGCAGCTGTGGCTCTACCTCAACAGATACTTTGCTTGCAGGCTTCAAACAAGTGCTGGACAGCTGATCTGAAGTACCCCACCCCTAAAAAAATCATCTCGTTACTTCCACAACAGTGTAAATTAACCTGCGGTGGATCCTGCATTATTCTGCATATGAAACAAAAACTGGTAAACAGCATCCAGAGAAGCAACTCCTTCCTCAGTGCTAACAGTTACCACACAATTAACCTCCTCATCACTAGATCCCGGTCCAATCTAGCCCACCCACCACACATACGCACGCACACACACGCACGCACGCGCACACACACACTTAAATTCAACCCCAACCCTGGACCAAAATATCGGAAACTCGTCCGAAACCCATTGGCCTGGCCCACTTTAGAAATCCCTCCCACCTTCCCAAGTGGTTTGTCCTTTCCAAAAGGAGAGCCAGCAAGGAGGAGGTGAGCTGCCCCATTTCAATTATGGGCTCCATCCCTTCCCCATTGAGAGCCATGGAGTGGTGCATCCCATCACCTAGTGCGTCAGTGTGAAGGGATGTGGTCTCCAGCAGGAAGAGAGATACAGTCAATAGAAAGTGGGGTTTGTTTTGTTTTTTCCTCAATTCTCAGTCTGCTGTCGTATTTATACCTGTGTGACTTTAGCTCTGTCTGTACACCCTGTAGCCCACTCACACTTTTATTCATAAAAATAACAAAAATTAGCAAAAAAAGTTAAAATCTTAGTGCATCCTCCACAAAATAAACCCCAAATGTAGAAATAAACGATAAAAGCAAGAAAAATGTCCAGAACCATATGGTTTGTGTCTCATGTTTTGTTCCCCAAACCTAAAAAAAAGTCATTATACATAGATCCCATGTTTGTCCATATTTCCTTTTTTAAGTTTGCAGCTGTGGGGTTTAGGAAAACTAAAAAAATACACTTTAGAAAAAGCCTTCCTGGCGGACAGGGCCAGTGTATATGACTGAGGCTCAACGAGCCCTGCCCCTTTGCCTTTGCCGCGCTGATGATGTTTTCTCTTTGAGCCTGGTCCTCTGCTGTAGTGCAATAGTGTGCTTCAGGTCCGGGTGCTCCTACCCCAGGGCCGAAGAGGGCGCTACAGAGGGCCAGTGGCAGCAGCCTGCAGCTCCTGGAAGGTACTGTCGAAGCAGCGCTTCAGGTCTGAGTAGGTGACTACCAGGACACTCTTCTCATCCCGAGACACCAGGCTGATCTTCTCGGGCACACCTGCATCCAGCTGTAAAAGCATAAGTTTGCTAAAACCACACACGAGTCAGACACAGAGCAAGACACAAATAGTTGAAGTGTCTATATGTATGTTCAATAATCCAGGTGAAGGAAATGACAAAAAAGTTGAGTCAGTTGTTTCAAGATGAACGGATTCACCTTTTCTGTGATTCAAAATGAAGCTGTGAATGAATTTAGAACTACGTGGAAGCATCACTGACACAAGACTACAAATTGCTATGGTGTTAGTAAGACCAGATTCACCAGGCGAAGGAGGGCATGGAGAAGAAAAAAAGATTAGGGAAATTAAACAAAAACAGATCAACTCAAGAGGAATGGGCCAGCTTTTTTTGGTAATTTACTGTTGATTGAGCTTTTTCAGTTTACATATGCCTTTGACCCTCTCCTTCCCTTTGTGATCTCTTTGGAAAGTGTCTCCGCATTTGTTTCTTCTTTGTATTTCGCTACCTCAGCATTTCTTCTTTTAATTTCCGCCATCATGACTTCAGCCCAATAGGGCATGTCCTCTGCATTGGTCGGAGTACCCGTAGCAATGGCATTAGCCTTAGCCATGTGTTGCTTCTCCATTCCCGTTCGGGTTGTACGAGTTGTACTCGTTTTCAGCTTTAAACTACACAGAAAGTAAAGACCCAAAATAATCTAAAAACAAACCCGTACTCATTCTGTCCAAAAAGGAAATGGAAATAGAGCGAAATTAACAAATTTTTAACAACTTTTCCACGGAGCCTCTCTCTTTGCCATGTGAACACGCACTTGTTCACATGGCAAAGTACATCCGGAAGTCCCCGTCACGGAGATATAATATTTTGAAATCCTAATTAATTCTCATGCTGAATGCTAGTTCTAAATGGTTGTGGACACTTATCCAGAAAGGAGCAACAATGGCCTGATCAATAGTTTTTGAACATTTTCAGCACATTTAAGAAAATATGACAGACAGACAAAGTGAAGGAGAGCAAGTAGACTGACTTTGTTGAGGCAGGAGACGATGTGGCTGAGGTCAATCCATGGTGTCCCAGCCTCTGTCACCTGGTGGAATAGGTGGTCCCGAAACAGCTTCAACAGGTAGCGGTCACCTGTCTCTGACCACGTTGGGTCCTTCTGAAACCTGGTCCATGCAGGAAAACATGAGTCACTGAGTATTTATCTCATCAACATACGGGGAAACATCACTGCCATCACTCATCAAATGTGACTTACTCTGGCCGCTCATTGATGGTACCCAGTTTGGCTAACAGGCGGAAGAGACGGCCATTTTGCACTTCCTGCAAACAAACGTAAATCAGTTACAAACACTGAAGTCATTAGCTTTTGTCCCTTAAGCATTTTCAAAGACAGCTGGAAATCCATAGGGGGAAAATAGTTGGGAAAAGACAAAGGCTTTCTGGTGCAACTCCATCCTAACCCAGTGGAAGTTCATGGGCTTCACAAACTGGTTCTTCCCCAGTATATTTTCTTAATGTCCCCCAATTTACTTAAATAATCCTTTAACAAAATAAACCCCAATGTTATTCTGGTAGTTTGAGATTAGTAAAGTGGTTTTATTTATTTTTATATATTTTTTTTGGGGGGGGGTGTTGACCCAATGAACCATCAAGACATGTCACATATTTGGTCCGAGTGGACAGAGATCACTCAGCGAGGCTTTAGTGCAGCAGAGATGAAATCGAGTCATTAGGATATTCATGTGGTTGAGGTCCTCAGGGGCCAGAAAGGAAAGAGGAAGTAAAAAAAAGTGAACAAGAAGTACGAATAAGTCGGTGGTTTTCGCACCCTTATCTCCTGACACGAGAACACAAATATGAAGGAAAGGGTGCAGGGTCCTGCAACATCCTGTGTTTTCACACCAGACCCTCTCAAATAACTATCAGGCATCAGTAAACTATATACTACTTGGGTATATTGCCCTTTGAAAACCTCGTTGGATACAAATACTTTTGTTTTTCTACAGACATATGTGCCTTTATGTACATACACCTCTTTGTATACCTTGGCCAAGTCCTCTTCAATGACATCATTTCTCATCTGTGATGCATCCAGCTGTGTGTAAAATCTGGCTCCAATCATTGGCATGATGTCATTGACACTTCGCAGACGAGACTGCTCAGTCAACAGATACCTGTGCACGCATATGCATATGTATACATAAAAAAATTAAATATATACATACATACGTACCTAAAACCCAACATCTCAGTCTAGTTCAGCTCTTTGATTAAAATCATTGATGAAGAATTCATGGTGTACTTGAGAAAGGTTGGGCACAACAGTGATACGTAAAATCAGGTGTTGTTTGGACATGTATGTGCAATTATTCACTAACAGCTTTAACTGGTTATAAACTTCCAGGATCTACATTCTAAACATTGTGCTGTTATTCAAACAACATCATTATTCCAATTCAACAGTCCCGATTGTCAGAGGTCAGACGTTGGGGGACCTTATTGGAAAGCTGCATGGAGAAAGAACTATTTCCAAATAAGTAAGGGACTATATAAAACTTTTTTTTAATTGATTATTTTGCCAGGTGGGTGTTACAAGGTGCCCAAGAAGTCCTTTCAAGGTTAAGCTATAGATATGTTAAAGATTATATATTTACTAACACCCCAATGAACACTGACAGTCAGTACCATAATTAGGTATCATATAATGTGTTTTAAAGTTATTGATTCCAAAATCAATAGAAAAGTAGCTTTTATAGTCAGAATGATAGTGAAAATATTTTATCGGTAGCATCATGGCTATGGTAACTATTGTGTCAACCAGTGTTATGGTCATTCATTAACGTAATGCTCTGGATTACTCCATGCGATAGAGAGACTTGGAGGAGACGAATCGCGATAGAGAGACTTGGAGGAGACGAATCCATGGACCGGTCAACCCCCGCTAGCGGGGAAAACGGCCGGAATACAAATCCTGTTTGTTGTTGTTGTTGTTGTCTGGATTACTCCATGTTTGTGAGAATCACCCAGTTGCCAAAAAGCAAGGGAACAACTTTTTTATTCAATAAATCATAAATGAGATATTGACATGATTATCTTTACCATGTATCAATGAGGCCACTGTATGTCAGCCAAAAATAGTATATAATTGACCGACATCCCTCACTATTAGGCTTACAAGATTATCAGAATGGGAAGTTTGCACAACCTATGTCTTAAAACCATGTCTTAAATACTGCTCTTACAGAATGAGGTTCTTGAGGTCTGAGGAGTAGTTGATTGACACCAGCTCCATGGCTTTCTGCAAATTCTCCCTTTGAATGCCAGCCAGAGAGTTGCACGCCAGTGCTAGCACCACTTTGCCCAGGGAGATTAAGTCTGCTTGCTGTGCTCAAACAGTTACACACACACACACACATGCGCGCGCACACAAACACACACACACACAGAAAGGAAACAAATGCTTATCAGCAATACCAAAGCCATACTCCGTGAGACCAATACCTGCACACATTCCTATTTATCTGGTTTAAACACTGTAGAGGGTACCTGGTATTGTGGCATTAGGGCAAGGTGATTGGTCTGGCTGTTGTCAAATGTTAAGACATCAAACACCCCAACACAGTTCACCCGTAACCTGCAGACAGACAGAGAGAGACAGAGACATAACCAACCTATGGTGAGTGCATATTACAAGCAGCATTCTTGTGAAACATATGCTGAACTGTGTCTGTTGCTTTATGTACTGTCTTACTAACCGTATTCACTTTTGTATTTACTTTATTACTTTTCTCAATTTGCTTTGTATTTTGATATTTCTGTAATCCCCCCCTCCCCGAAAAACAATAAAAATGTTGATGACAAAAAATGTGTGTAAAACATCATGATGGTTCTTCACAAAAAAGGAACCTCGACCAAAATATCTCTTCATAATTTAATTTATTCACTTAATACCTCCTGAGGAAAACATTCCCATCATTGAGGTTCTTATACATTGAATAAAAACATTAGATGCAATATTTGATTATTTCAAAGATTTTAGGAAACTGAAATTCATAATGGAAACACATCAGCTGAAAGTGATTAATCAGGCACTTATTTATTGATTTCCCACCCTTTTAGTCACAAATCTGCCCCAAAACACAAGGAGGGATCATGGAACACAATTGAGTCCGTGACCACCAACCGCCTCATATAGTGCAAAGTAACTCCTTCATATAAAGTTGATCGGGTTGTTCATTGTGGCTTGTTGAATGTTTCCCTTCTCTTTAATGGCTCTGCCTTACAAGTTGTTTGATGTTGGTGGGAACTTGTACACATTGTCATAGCTGTACAACCAACAGATATATTACATAGATCCTTGCACTGTGTGGCCATGCATTATCATACTGACACAGGAATTGATGGTGGCAGATGAAAGGCAGAACAATGGGCCTCAGGATCTCATCTCAGTATCTCTTGTGCATTCTAACAGCCATTGAAAAACTGGACCCGCGTTCTTTGTCTCTGTGATAGCCTACCACATCCATGGGACAACTCTTTAGACAACATTGGCATCAGCAAATCGCTCAGCCTCATGTCACCATACACATCGCGTTCCATCTGCCCTATACAGCTGAAACTGACAGCTGAAACAGAAACTAATGGCTGAAGAGGACCCTTCTCTGGTGTGTCAGCAGCAATTCCCGGAGAGCCTTTACAAACTCAAAATGGTAAAGGTGCCACACAGCATTCAGGGGGGGCACCCTGATAAGGACGTTGAGCAGAAGAACATCTACCACAAAGACAGAATTTCAGGTCAAACTGCCAGAAACTGTGATTGTGCAAACCAACTATTTCATCAGCTCTCTGAGTGTCTGGTCTCAGACCATCCTGCAGGTCGAGGAGCTGGATGTAGTATTCCGGGGCTAGTGTGGTCCACAGTTGTGAAGCCAATTGAATGTACTATTAAAACCTATGAAGCTTGTAGTAGATAAATGGATATTCAATATCCGGGCAACAGATCTAGTGGAAATTCCTCTTCCTGATCTCTCAACATTTGTTGCATCGCTAGCATTATGTTGTGCGGCAGAAACAACACATTTTAGAGTATAGTGTCCTTTTAGTCTGCCCATTATAGGGAATAACTGTGTGATGATCATGGTATTCAATCAGCTAGAGCCGCGGTGGCTCAGCAGCAGAGCGTGTGCCTTGAAGTTGGGCACAGTGGATTAGTATCCTGCCATGAGGCTCAGTAAATAGTATAAAGGGCATTGAACGGTTGCAACATAAGAAAAGCACTATATAAAAACAAGTCCATTCACCATTTGATGTCACACCAGTCATATAGGTAGATTGCTTTTCTAAATCATCAAATGTGAGGAAATAAGATGAGAGACCCGTTTTACGTGTCACGATTATTCCCCACATTGTGTGGGTGGACACAGATTTAGATGGAGCTTTGGGGGATTAAGGCTGGGTGCCCTTCCTGACACCCCATGGTGGGTTCAAACCTGCTGCCTCTGGCTCGATGTGATGAAATAAGATGAAATGTATAAACATCTCTATGTAGAATCTGGGAATTACATTTCTAGAGAGCACAGAACACAACTGGGACTTTTTCAGCTCGTGAAAAATGGGCAAAAACAAATGTATATGAGTTTTTTACATATTTTTGTGTTCAAACGCCTGGTCTTTATCCTAGTAATGTATAATGCCACTGATATATGCATGTGTCGGTACCTGGTCTTGCCAGTGATTAGAATTTTGCTGGGGTCCATGACACGGCAGGCCAGGCCAGCAGTGTGAATGGTCCGCAAGGCCGAGCTGAGTTGAACAATGTAGGCCCAGATCAAAGATTCAGGGAGGAGGCCTGCATGTTGCCGTGGCGGAGGTGGTTCATGTTGTCCTGCACAGCAAAATACACATGAACACACACACACACTTTTATGACATAAATAGGTTAAAACATCTGATGTAATCAATTTCCTTTCCGATCTTATCTGCAGTAGGAAGTTGTCTCACATCCCTAGTTCTAATCCAGTTGACACGCCAGTCATTTGCAGTCCTAATAGCCACAGTTATGATATGAATTAAAAAATAGAATATAAACAACAACGTGGCAACTGTGGCATAAAGAAAATTATACAATAAATGTATGTGGATGAAGGGCTTTTGTTCCGTCACCTACGCATAGTAATAGTATGGGATTAAGAACTGGTACTGCCACTAGGGGGTATTTGTGTGCAAAACCATACAAAAGTAAACATCTTATCCAGCAAATGTAGAGTTGGCCGATACATCACACGGCATAGTTCATCTGCTTTATTTACTTTTTGCGATTTTCATGTTAGTGTGCATCACCGACTTCAACTGGGGACCCCTGAAAAATCAAAAAATCTTCTTGACTGGGGAACAGTGCACAGGAGCTAAGCGCCTAGACAGGGTATGAGGTATTTTAATTCCTCTGGCCCTACTCCTGAAGGTAAGCCCAGCAGCACCTGCCTCAGGATCACTTTCAGCCACAGTTTCCTCAAGGCCTCCCCATGTCTCTTTCACACCACCACATACTGCAACTGCCAGAAGAGGACAACACACACCTTCCGCAAACACTAACATAAATCTTCATGCCAGCCTTAGGCGTGCACACAAACAAAAGAGTAGCTTGTCACAATTCAGTTACCCGAGGAAAATTGGGGTTGAGCTTGTTTTGTAATCCAAAATGAGACACATTATATTGTTGGATTTTTTAAAATGTTTAAGCCAACCGATAAAGTGCACATTACAAGCAAAGAAAAGAAAAAAAAATAACATGGATGCACAAACTGTAAAAACCGTAGTCTAATTTCATCCGACTGTTCAAATTCACAAAGCAGAAAAGAAATGTGACAGATGTGCTGCACAGAGAAGGGTGCGAGGCAGTTATACGTTTGTTAGTATGAGGGCTGTGGAGGGAAAAACAAGAGCAACTCACCCCATTTCCTCTTGGTGAAATAGGAGTCTGCTGTTGGATCAGTGAAGTGCCTGCTGAACATGGTCTCTGCACCCGCATGAAAGTCGTAGGAGAACACCAACGCTGGGGACAAATGGCAAAGTTGAAATTGTCGGGGCTAAAAACACCACTCACTACAGGTGGCAACCAGTGTGATCTCTCCCTTTATTTGATCTACATGCTATTATACACTTTAGATCATCCCTTGATTTTTGATTAGAGTTTCTTCTGGATGATTTCTCTTGGGGATGGTGCCAATAGTGTAACAAACGTGAAACGTGAAAAAAAGGCGAGATTTCTACACAATTTTTAAAATTCTAACATCCTTGACATGGTTAAATGTACTAAACCATCTAGATTAAATGCTTTATTAAAAACCTGGTGCACAGAACCATACACACACACATACACACACACGCGCGCAAAGACACTCACAGTGGTCTCCAAAGGCCTTGGTGGTGAAGACCTCTCTGAGGGTTACAGAGTTGGAGTGCTGAATCTTCTTCCACATGTCCACCAGCATCATGCACTTGGTATTAACCAGACGGAAACCTGAACATAGAGAGCTATAGGATTAAACACATCTCCTAAACACAATAAAGCAGGACAGAGCCAGTAATTACGGACGGTGATCAAATGTAAAATAGAACGGTGTGATCACAGTCCATTCAACCCCCTTATTTAGCTGCATTTAATTGACGCCTTGAAATAATGAATTCAAAATAAACACAATCAAAAACTGAACATTGAGATCCCAGCCAGTTAGTTTACTTTTTTTGTAGGATAGTTAAAAAGATGACAAGACAGAGAACAAAATGAGAGAACGACAAATCCGACAAGAGATAGTAGAGGTTAATAAGGGTCTGACCCAACACAACACCTTGATCCAGAATATCCATTCTACCATCTTTTCCATAACTTGATACACAGTCCTGAATACCTTTAGTGAATTGATTCATTATCACAAAGTGTTGTCATTACAGTTCTTTCATGGAGTTTTTTTTAACTTAAAAATCTGTTGGCACATTGCCCATCTTGCTCATGTGACACCTACAAAACACAACTACCTGTTCTGGAAGAGTGGTCCCTCCTATAATGTTCTCACTGAGGTTTCTCCTATTATCATCTTTGAAAGACTCTCCTTAAATCCAGGCTAAAAAGATGGAGGGTGTTGGCTACTTAAGTTTACTGTAACCCATTTCTCACTTAGTAAATGTAAATCCCTCTGAATCTATAACTGTAATTCAGATCCATACGAATAAGCATAGGTTAAAATGTGCTGAAAGTAGGGATAGGTGCCAAAACCTAGTAATTAACAGGCACCAGTGCTAAATGATTAAAAACCAGTGTTAATAAGCTTACTAAAGGTTCTACTAATGGTATTGAAGAAATCAAGAAAAATAAATTTCCTATTTAATTCAATGTTATTTTGCACTTTCTATCTCCTTTCGTGATTTACAATAAGATTTTTCTATGATGCATTTTTGCTATTCCTTATAAGATAAGATATTCCTTCATCATTCCCACGAGGGGAAATATGCAGTGTTACAGCAGCAAAGTGGAAAGCCTAGAGAGGCATAAAATCTAAACAGGGATAAAATATCCATCCATCCATCATCAACAACTTATCCGAAGTCAGGTCACGGGCAACTGGAGCCTATCCCAGATACTGTTCCCCTAACTGCTCTGCTCTGGGATAGACTGACAACATGTCCAGGGTGTTTTTCTCCATTTCCCCAATAAGTCCTGGAATGCATAAAATATCTAAAAAGCAATTTAAATGGGGGAAATATGACAAAATATGAACAGTCTGAACAGAAAAAAACAGACTCGGCAGTTCACTAAATGGTTTGCAATCCAGTTGTATGTCTTGTTGTGAATTTGGTCCGGTGGGAGAGCAGTGCTGATTATGGGGTCTGACAGCAGCAGGAAGGAGAGGCCTGTGAAAAAGTTCCTTCAAACACCTTGGATGCAGCAACGGGTCACCAAAGGAGCTCTCCAGTGCAGCAATGTAGTCCTGCATGGGGTGAGATGTATTCTCTATCATGGATGACAGCTTGGCCATCATCCTCCTTTCTCCCACTACCTCCACAGTGTTGAGGGAATTTTGGACACTGGTACCACACGGCATGTTTTCCAAAGCTGTGGCACCCTCCCCAGCTTCAGGCTCAGGTTGAACGTGTATTCCAAAGGCCTGCAACGTTGGTCTGCACAGGGTTTCAGGAGCCTGGAGCTGATGCCATCTGGAGCTGCAACCTTCCCTGCTTTGATCCGCCTGAGCTGGTTCCTCAGCTGGAGTGCTGTGAGGGACAGGTTGGAGCAGGGTTGTGTGTTGGAGGGTATGGATGGAGGTGGAAGGATTGGGATGATGAGACGAGCAGAGGCAGGTGACTGTGGTGAAAAGGAAGGTGGGGTGGGCCGAATTGCTGGACTTTCAGACAAGATGGGTTACAGCAGAGAGGAATGGGCCAGGGGAGGGAATGGTATCTGGTCAAATCTATTAAAGAACAGGTTTAGATTGTTCTCCAACCTTTGGTCCCCCACAGCCAGGACATTTGATTCTTTGTGGCCAGAGATGGTTTTCAGACCTCTCCAAACTCCTCTGATGTTATTCTGCTGCAGCTGTTCCTTCATCTTCCTCCTATAGCCTTTTTTGCCCTCTCTAATCCTTCTCCTTAGTGCCCTCTGCAGAGTCCTCAGCTCCTCCTTATTTCCTGATTTAAGACCATCTTCTTCTCCTTAAGGAGAGGCTTTATAACAGGATTAACCCAAGGGTTGTTGTTTAAAAAAACCACTGTACAGTCCTGGTGGTAACACCCCCACACACACAAATTAATATAGTCTGGGATACAATCAGTGAGACTGCTGATGTCCTCCCCATGGCAGTCACGTAGTTCCTCCCACACAGTTGTCTCAAACAGTCCTTCAGAGCCTCGTCGGTCTTGTTGGACCATCTCATCACTGGCGGGAGACAGCTGGTTGGCTGTGTATGAGAGGCTTGTAAACGAGTAGGAGAGGAACCAGATTGTTGCCAGATCTTCCCGCTCTCCTTACTGCTCTCCCTCATCCTGTCCGCCCATATCAGCTAGATCGTCCAGCAAAGAGGCGAGGATCAGCCATGGTGTGACCTGAGACATGGCTGACCATATGGTCAGCCATGTCTCAGTAAAAGCCATGATGTTACATGAACGATGTTCCCTCTGATGCCTGGTCAGCACTCCCAGCCTGTCCATCTTATTAGGAAGAGATCTCAGGTTCCCCATGATGATGGAAGGGAGGATGAGTCTATCCCTTCTTCTACTGGCATGCCACACCTTCCAGGCACAACACCCCCGTCTCCTCTCCTTTAGCTCGCGGGGAACATTGGGTCTCTCCTCAGGCAACACCACTGTGTTACTGAATGCCAACAACTGATCCCTACTGTAGACGAGCCACGGCTGCACACGGGGTCTCTAAATGCAGTCACAAACAGTACAAGAAGCGTAAGAAAGACCAAAGTAAACACAGCAACTTTGGTCTCCATAGCTCACGGAATGAGTCCTAAAAAACCGCACAGGATCTTAGCATCACTTCTTCTGACCACCTTTGGACTGGCAGCCTGTCTTTGCGGGGTTTGACATGGCAGGTGTTCTTGAAGCATCCTGATGACATGACCAGGCGGGCACATCTGGTATTCAGTGACAGTGGCTTCTACAGTCTTGCGATTTGTCCTAGCAAGAACCTCTGAATGGGGAACATGGTCACGCCAGGTGATACAGATGGCATCTGTGAATGGCTCAGGCTTCATAGCTATATAAAGAGTTGTGGGGACAAATAGATTTTTAAATCGCAAATTTGGTGTGCAGGGGGGTTGTTGGTTGGAAGACCTAATGTGGTAAAATGCCAAAGGCAACAGAAGGCTTGTTTAACTCTATTGTGAATTTCATGATCAATGTTGCAGCCCTCAGAAAGGATGCTGCCCATTTATTTGAGAGCTAGAACAACTGAGAGTGTATGGTGTTCTTTAGTGAAGATGAGAATAGTGGATGGGGGGCTGGGTGTCTATTGGCATATCATCTCAGTCTTGGTGGTGTTGACTGATAAACCTAGTCTGCTTTGGCATTCACAACTGTGAAACCACAAGGGTGGTTTAGAAAAATGCAGTCATCAGTGCACTGCAGCTCAACGACCTGCACCGCTGACACCTTGGTGGTCTCCTGGAACCTTCATATGTTGAAGAGTTTTTATGTAGCCTAAAGTCTATTGTGGTCCCACTACTGCCCTCCACACCGATATGAGAAAGCTTTGTGAGACAGGAGGAACATATTTAAGGGTACCAGTTCCAGCACATACCCCTGGTCACTCCAGTGCATATATTAAAGGGGGCCAATTCCTAACCTATGATTAAAATGATATGCACACTATCCCTGTTCTTCTTGAAACCACACTGTGACCCTGGCAACAGATGTCCCGTCAAGTGCTTCATCATGGGTTAAAATGCAGAGAAATCCAAATTTCCACTTGCGGGACTGATAAGGGAATACATCCTGCAGAGCATGACTTCTGCAATTACTGCAACACAAAGCAACTGATATTACCATCACTGAACCATCACCAAGTTCATTAGCACTGCTTGTTAGTCAAGGGAGGACCAGGGCCCGGAGGTAAACCACAGTGCCCCAGACCTCTCGGCTCAACCTGATCAGAGCACAAGAAGAGGAGGTGAAGCCAAACATCCAGAGGGCTAAGAGAGAAAAGCATGCTTGAATTTACCACCAGCAGCAGATCATAGATGAGCACAACTGGAAAAAGAGCTGAGTCTCATCATGGAGAACACCCTGAAAGGGGATGCAACTAAGAAGAGGAAGATCATGGTGCAAGCTGTGTGACAGGCATAGCAGGATCTGCTCCAGGACCATCAGGTATCTCCTACATATTAAACAAAAACCGCCCACAGCTAGCCTCCGGTGGTGTCATAATAATAATAATAATAATAATAATAATAATGATTCCCTTATCAGTCCCACAAGGGGAGATTTGGATTTCTCTGCATTTTTGACCCAACCTATTGTATAGGAGCAGTGAGCTGCCAACATATGGCGCTCTGGGAGCAGTTAGAGGTTAAGTGTCTTGCACAAGGACACTTCGACATGCTGTATGCGGGACCGGGGATCGATCCTGCAACCTTCTGATTGCCAGACGACCGCTCTACCCACTGAGCTATGCCACCCCTGTAGGGGGTTAAGGCACCTATGTTCAGTGCATCTCTGCGTCATGCAGTTGGGTGTTCGAATCCCGGCTGCGCCATTTCCAACCACAGCCAGAGGTCCATAGTCAGTGGGTCATAATGGGCTAAGCCTCACATGGGTATAAGGGTTAGGTTGGATAAAGTATTCTGGGTTCACTAGTGTCCCCCTCTGGGTCGTCCAGGCCTCTTGGTTAAGTGAAGGGAAAGTACTCTGCTTCATTCTCCTCTGACAGCCAAGCACTGTGCTTTCCCCACCAGACCATGATGTGTGGACTAGTGAGGGCTAGTGGTCATGTGACTTGGAGGAGACACATGCTACCACTTCCTCCTTCCTGTTGATGTTCTAGAGGAGATCAAAGAGACTGACCCAGCAGTAGGACACTCAGGGGATTCAGGTGGGGAAAAAATAGGATTAAAAAAACACCAAAAAAACAAATATAGCCAACAAGAATCATACAGACTCCGTTTTTACTTAATTCACAGCAAATCAGCCACTTGCAACTCTCCCCTTGTGGGACCAATGAAGGAATATCTGATCTTATTTGATGTTAAAACATCATCCCCTTGGCATCCCCTATGAGAG
>OMLC01046587.1:0-23445 GCA_900302585.1 Regalecus glesne
ATGTTAAGGGATCATGTGAGTGACCGCCTGTGGAAAGAAGCTGTTTTTACCTGGTAGTGTTGGTGTACCGTGCTCTGTAGCACCTACCAGAGAGGAGGAGGTGGAACAGGTTGTGAGCAGGGTATGCTGGGTCTGCAGTCATGTTGCCTTCCTGTCTCCTGACTCTATGCAATACAAGTGTGCAAATAAACAGAATGAGGTGATTTACATAAGGGAAAAAAAAACATAAAATAACCCACAGTCCCACTAAGGCTAGCTTCTGTGGCTTCACTGCTACCTGTCTGGCAGTGGACTTGACCCCACTGGTTCTTCCTGTAGTTGGTGGGTCAACAGGATGGGGAAATGTCCTTGTTGTTTTTACGTTGCTGAGCCCGGCCGGGCTCTGTGGTAAACTCAGCTACCAGGCGCTAGCTGACGGGCCCTCCTTGTGGGCCTGGCTCCGGACGAGGGCCCCGGGTTTCCTCCGGGCAGGGTAACATCACTTCTTTTTGGATCTTTCATGGGGTTTTCTTGAACCATTCTTAGTTTGGTCCCTCACCAGAGACCAATTTGCCATGGGAGACCCTAACAGGAACACAAGGCTCCAGACAACAGCGCTCTCGGGGTCATAGAGACACTCAAACCTCTCCACCACGACAAGGTGCTCCTCGGAGAGGATAACCAACAGTGAATACAATAAATGGTAAGAGGTTTTGAAAAAAGTACGGCAATATTAGTGTTAAAAGAATGGGTAAAAGTCAAGGGGCAATTCTGAGAAGGCCTAGAATTTAGTCTGAGGTGGTGGGGAAGATTGGAGTTTTAAGCCTAGTTTTAAACGTGGTCAAACTTGAGGCGATCCTCGGCTCTTCTAAATGGGTCCCAGCTGGGTGTCCATACATAATAACTAAAGACTTATTGCCTCTGATAAGTTTAAAGTGTGGCCAAAGTCGCCACGCTGGTCTCTTATACACTCATCTTGACCTGACATGGGCACCAAACCTGCGCAATTGAGTGAAAACTCGCGAGATAATCATGAGGTCAACATCTCGCTAACAACAGTCAGATAAACTTGACGAACAAGTTCGTTTGGGGAAATTTTAATCGGAAAACATGCTGTACCCTTGTCACTCGTCGCTAATATATTGTTTTTTTTAAAATTCAGTGGGACCCACTTTGGCTAGCTCGTAAAATTACAATATAAAAACATCCGTTCATCTTCTGACCTTTAAACTGACATAGGGTCACCGGGTCATGCTGGAGCGGGGTGAAAGGCGGGGAAACCCCCTGTACGGGTCACCGTTTCGTCTCACCGCTGAGGAATGGCGTCTTTGCGATACTTGGAGTTGGGTAAATATTGTTCTGCTTTAAAAAACAACAACATATTATACCAAAAATCAAATTCGACAGAACCTCGTCGTGTGGTTAATAAACTGGCATTTCTTCTATCTAAATAATCTCCGTAAAATGCTATTTTAGACGCATTAATCTCAGAGCTGATTAGTTTACCCGTGTGATGTTTTAACTTCTATAAACTTCCTTTTCCTGTATCTGGTGTCAAGTGTTACTAATTAAGCTTACAGTTATTTTATTCCAAATGTGTTGGATAATATCGAATTCTTATAACTATTTCTGTTACTGGAGTAGGTCAGGAGATAGGGCAGTTATCTAGTAGTTGGAAGATTAGTGGTTCGGAGCGTGTTGAAGTGTGCTTGATCAAGACGCTGAACCCTTAACCACTCAATTCCTGAGATGGAATGGCGACCTGTCTACCTGTCTAAGAGTCTTTCCTCACTTATGGCCCATGACTCCGTGACCCAGTTTTGAACAAGTGGTTGACTATAGATGGTTTAATGATACGTTTGAGGGAACCTCTGTCTTTTTGTTTATCATCTCAAACTAGCTTTCATGGTGCCCCAATGTTTCTTCACAAAAATTTTAAGTTCGACCACAAAGAATGTCAAGTCAGTTAATCTATATAGTGTTTATTGAAAGGTATCTTCCGTATTTACAGTCAGTTTAGACCAAAGATATCACCTGTGTGAGTGATGCAACTTAACTTTCAATAAATGCTGTGTCCAGATGAACTTATTCAATCTTTTTTGGTGTGATTTCCTTACCTGGATATTGAGCACCCATGAAGACTTTTGAAGTTCAAGCCTTCCAAAATATGCTCGTATAGAGCAAGTGCTTTGATATCTCAATGGGACATGTTTACCAACTGCCTCAAGGGAGATATAGCACTCCCGATGCCCTCTTTTCACCATCTGCACACCCCTAGCTAGCTACTCAGCATCTGTTACACTGCCAAGTATAGCTTTACAGGTGGCCGGTATGGACATGAGGTGTCTAGTTTCATTGCAGGTTGCTTGTAAATTACCTCAATAGAAACTCGCAGTCTGTCTGTGTCTTTACCTTTTCAACTAGTATTGGATTTTAATAGCACGTAGAAAACAGCCAAAACATTTCACTCCCAGTGGATACTGCAACTGTGCTGTAATGTTATAGTGCATTTTGGCAATGAACTTTGATTTGATTTCTATGATCCTCACTTCTTGAGAGGAGTTTACACAGCATGTGTTTGAAGAAGGGGAGGAAGGCAGTGTGTGAAGATGGGCTGTTTTTGATTTGATTCAGATCTCTTGCACATTCATGGGTGTCATTCTTTTGTAAGTGTACCTGCAAATAGATATGAGACACAGAGAATGTAGAGACTTGTGACAAGGCCCCATTAATAGTTGTTTTCTCTTTCCTATATTCTTTTAAGTTATGCTGAAGCTTAGGAAAAATAGGAACCAGTACTTGATGACATGGTTCTCCTATGGATTTTCCTTATATCAAATGTCAGTCAAGAAATAACATTTTGTAATCTTACTTAATTTGTCTCATGCTTGATTATCTTGTTATTCACTTTTCAGAGATAATTAGTTATCACAGACAGTTGGGGGCTGACATTAGTTATCTTGAGCTTGTTGGACAGGAGTGATATGTTTGATCAAATTGACCCAGCTGTTCAGTTTAATGCATCTTTTAAGGTTCTCTCATCTGCTAGTGTGTCTGCAACTGGGAAGAGGCATTTGTATTTTGCCTTTTAAGTCACAACAGTACAGCGTATAGAGATATCAAAAGTTGACCTCTTCTTATCTTTGTGCTTGTGTGCTTGAGCAATGGTAAATGGACTTATTCTTATCTAGCGTTTTGCTAGTCGAGCAACATCTCAAAGCACCTAACATTGTGGGTGTTACATTTAACTGAGCATGGGGGATTAAAAGCCGGATGCCCTTTCCTGATGCACCACAGTGGGATAGAGTCTCATGTGCCTGACTTGGAAGCGCGTATTCTACCACTGAGGCACTATTTCATCACTGGTGGCATAGTCACACTTAAAGTGATACACAGGATTGTTGATATTGCTCTCATGTGCTGTTGGAATGACTGCTTTCAGTATTGTCAGCTACACAGATTGTTCTTTCTGAAAAGAGCTGAATTGTATTGGATAGTTAAAGGGCAAGAAGATTGCTAGATCTAACCATTATACTTGGCCACAAGTTCCCACCTGCTGCACTTCTTGCACTTTTTCTTGATATTGTGTATTTGCCAGTTTTGCAATGGCTCAAAGAATGTTCCAACAGGTGAAACAAAACTAGCCTTTGTTGTCGCTTTCATTTACATCCTATTCAGTCTCCTGCCACATCCTTTCATTTTGGGAGTAGCAGAACTATGGGTAACTATGGGGCGACATAGCTCAGTGGGTAGAGCGGTCTTCTGGCAATCGGAAGGTTGCAGGATCGATCCGCGGTCCTGCATATAGCCTGTCGAGGTGTCCTTGAGCAAGACACTTAAGCCCTAACTGCTCTCCGAGTGCCATATGTTGGCAGCTCACTGCTCCTATATAATAGGTTGGGTCAAAAATGCAGAGAAATCCAAATTTCCCCTTGCGGGACTGATAAGGGAATCATTATTATTATTATTATTAAGGGAATTATTATTATTATTATTATTATTATTATTATTCACAAATAGGATTATTGGATCAGTCAAGTATGCATTGAGTCCAGTTAGCATCACTGCTTTAGTGACTAGAAGCAGCAGACACTGACACAAAAACGAGGCATAGCAATAGGTTTTATCCTTTCATAGCCATTTGATGTTTTGAGTGTATTCTAGCAATACTGCAGAACACATTCATCGTTTAAACACTTGAGGGCAGTATGAGCATAATGAACATTTTAAACCTCCACCTTTTCTGTTCACTTGCAGAGTTGCTCATTAATTCACCAATGATTCTAAATAATGCAGTGTGCAAGCATAGATAAAATTCAGCAAGTTATTATTCTTTTATAGTGCAATGTTATAAAACAGCTTCTTGTCATGTTGAATGTTATCTCTTCCTCCTCACTTCCCTGCTTTCTAGGACTAGCTAAACATTCTTGGTTTAACATACACTGGTAAATGTGGGTATTAATCTCTTGGCCTTCCACTCTGTGGTATTGGGAGGTGATGGAGCACATGAGTTTCCACCGTCTTCTTGCCAGCCTACGCTATAACATCATTGGCTGCCCTGAGAACCGCTACCAGGCCAACTGGTAGCGGTTCTCATGGTAGTGGACTCTGCTCTGTGACTCTGTGCTCTCTGGAAATGGAGAAGTTGCAAGCAATTGTCTAAAGAACAGGAACTTCACTTGGACCTGGCAATTGCATTAGGAATTGCATATTAAATTATTTTCTAGTGAACTGAGCAGATTTCTGGCTCTTACTCAGTATGTCTGTGCTCATTGCTACTCATGGATACTAAAGTGCTTCAGTTTGTAGATGAAACATCCTGGTATTGACACCGGTGTAATCTTGTGTAGGCTGCAACACATAGATAATTTGCCTGAAATAAACAACGGTTGCTTTGGGTTTAAGTTTAAGTGCCTTGATCTATCCGTGCTGAAGTAAAACACCTTTACCCTGAATAAATTTGAAGTGTCTTTGCTTATTACATTCCGAGTCGCTATCTGAGTGAACATTGTCTCATCCTCCATCCTTTCCCTTAGGAGGTGTTCAGTTGCAACTGTAGCCATCTGGTCTCTAACATACCGATGTTCCAAACCAAAGACCCACACCTTGATGCTGACCTCCTGGGGGTGCAACATTTTTAAATGCTTCAACAGGATGACCTTGGGAAAGGCAAGCTTGCAGAGACCATGTACTTCGCTGACAGGGGAACCATTGAGGCAAAAGCAGACACGGCTGTTGGCCTCCTATCTTATAGGGCCTTCTTTGGAGGTGAGTCACACTCATGTTGTAGTCACATTTGTTCTTTTTCTAAATGAATTCTGACATTTAAAAAATTCGTTTAAGTCTGTTACGTGTGAAGCTTTTTCTTTTTTTCCACATTGCCTTATACACTTATAGCTAAATTTAGCTAGCAAAGGCTTCTTGAAATTTAACTACTTTG
Organism: Regalecus glesne; assembly: GCA_900302585.1. NCBI lineage: Eukaryota > Metazoa > Chordata > Actinopteri > Lampriformes > Regalecidae > Regalecus > Regalecus glesne. Next base: position 5,420 of record OMLC01046587.1, read on the forward strand.
TAGAATAAAATTAAATCTTAGTGGTTTAGATGCTATATTACCATGTCAATTGATCTCACATGTTGAAAGAATGAAGATAAAATTTCGAATGGCTCTCTACTGCTTACACTTTAAGCTGTTGGAATGTTGTGCTTCACTGCTGCATAGCTTTAAGCGGCCTCTCTTTGTGCCATGGTACAAGGAAGTAAAATATGTGACATTTTGTTTTAATTTCCAGTTGATTATCTGTGATTATGTTCTAAAACAGCAAATTTGTACCTCCTTAAAGAGATACATGGAAAATGAGAAGGGCTGGAAATTGGAATCACCAGAGAAAAGCATGGCCTGAGGAAAAGCATCATGTAATGTGCTTTTTCCGTATCCACCTTGCACTCTTGCAGTTTTGCCAATGGAATATACACAGAATTATTTACACCTTCAAGGCAGCTCGATTGAACTGCACATCAGTCAATTAGTGAATCAGAAATTTTCTATGATTCCAATTTAGCGTGGAGTCCTTGGCTCCCTCTGGTGCCCCCCTTTTAGACTCCCACCCTGACAGTGACAAATTACTCCTCTGCTTGGCGAGATTGAAAATTAAAAGCATTTAGAGTTGCTCATGCATTTATGCTAATGAGAAATTCCGATATGATTTGCATGCGAAAGAGGCTAGTCTGAGAGCTCATCATTGCCCCCTACACACACACACACACACACACACACAGACACACAGACACACACACAGACACACAGACACACACACATACACGGCATTAGCCCTGCCTTTCTGTAGACTTTCTTTTCCTTTTTATGTGAGGATAGCAAATTTGCACTTGTGCAGATAGTCTTTAGAATGTGACATTTCATAAGCTCGAGTTTCATTTACATGCATAAAATGGTATTATTGTCTGTGAGTGAGTCTTTTTTATTTATGTCTTTGTATTTACGATGCAACCCAGCATCGGTTCACCCCACCCTTTGCCACTCAGCCAAATTGGGTCATTGTGTCTGGAGTTTTCCCATCAACCCACAGGAGGGAAGAGCAGGAACATAATGAAATTTTGCAGATACTAATGCCAAGAAGACTTCGGCTTGGCAATACTTGTTAAGGAACAATTAGCTTCAGAAAGTACATGTACATGATTCTCAGGATTTAAGCTTTCACAGTCCGTTATCAAAATGTTATAGTAAAAAATTAAAAGGGGTTTGTTTTGTGATAAACGTGCAGATCACTTTGGAGCGGCAGGATTAAAACTCTGCTGATTTGTTTTCTCAGTAAGCCTCCATTGGCGTCTTCTCAAAAATATCAAAGCACACGCTTCTCTGAATTTGTTTGTTCCGCAGTTGCTAAATGATTGTAACCTTGGAAACGAGATGCATTAATGAAGGTGGAAAATGAAATTGGAGTTTGTTTCCCTGTTCATGGCTGAGGTGAAATGGATTAGCTTTGATTGAGCGGGGTGATGAAAAAGGAAAGTGCTGACATGACACTTGTATTTGTCATCATGTCATTTCAAGGAGGATGCTGCAGCAATTATGAATATGGGTACACAGCAATTAAAAGCGGTAGCATTTATTAATTATTTTTTTTATTAATTTATCAGTGGCAGCTGAAATGATTGCCACTACACACAGGCTTTCCAATTACGCTGCATAATTAGAAATGTCAATATTAAGAAATAATTAAACTTGGGAATATATTAAGGTTGTCACAAATACTTTTCCAAAGAAGTTAGGAGCATCATTTGAGCGATTTATTCTTTAATATGTTTTGCAGCAATTTGTAAATTAAAGATTAGACTTTGAAATGTGTTTGTGCCGAACTGAATCAAAGAGCATCCTATTCCTTGGATCATCCATCTTTAATGGCAGGATAAGAACAATGAGGACTCCTGTATTTGTATACTTTATGGAGACTGTGTCTTGATGAGCAATTCTGGCCAACTTGGCAACTTAAAAAATGTTTAGACTTTTTTTGTTTTCACTCTTATCCATTCTACATTCTTTATGCTTTGTAACTCAGATGGGGGTCCCCTGTCTGGCAATATACATAGGTTGCGAGACTAGAAAAGCAGTATTTTACAAGTCCATATACTATTTACATCTAAGGTGGAAAGGGATGAAGCAGGTGTCTCAGATTCATTGTGTTTGCTTACTTGTCCTTTTCAGAGCTGTACCTGGTGATGGGTAGCCACTATCTGAGCAGCTGCAGACCCTACCCATCAACTTAACCATGAATCAGCAAGCTCCTGAAGCCCTTCTCTTTGCTTAAGTGGAATACGGACAATGAGAAGGAAAGCTGTTTTGGTGTGCACAGCCAAACAAAAAAGGTAACCACATACTGAAAAATAAAGCTCTCCAATACTTAATGCATTGTTTCACATCATATGGAAGGTCTACACAAACACTTATCTAATGCAACATTTCACATAGAAGATCTTTGTGGAGCATTACATTAGATAATTATTTGCATAAAGTAGGCTATATGGGTGCAGACAATGAGACCACAGAGAAACATCTGAAATCAACAGGCTCTCCATTGAGTTTTATGACTGTGATGATGAGGATAATAATGAGTTCATCTCGGTTTATTTTATTGTTACATGACAGTAGATGGACCACTATTGATGCTGTGATTGATTTACAAGTAGGAAGAAATTAAGATTGTCTCAAAGATATGAAATCTTCGAGACAATCTCATGGGTGATGCATTTTACGGTCATGACATTGAGATTGAGGATCGGATAAAGCGGTATTAACAATATTCAATGATATTTTGATTCAATTTTTTCTCATAATTGTTGCGCAATTTAATTTCTGATTAAGTCCAAGTTGAATGCTAAATATGTAAAGCTAACTATGATTTATGGGATTCATAGGGAATAGAAAAAGTAAGCAATAGTGTTTCATCCTCCAAAGTATTATCCATCCATCGTCAACTGTTTGTCCAAAATTGGGTTGTGGGGCCAAATTGTTACATTTTGCAACAATATCAAAATGATGCATAATGTGTGGCTGTCTCTCAGTATTGTATAGCTTCCATAAACATACCAGTGAAAGGGTTAGGGGCTTGCACAAAATAACTGCTATGGTTTTTCAAAAAGAAAGAAGACATTTGACAGAAGACACTGGTCAAAGTTGTTTCCTACAGTAGCTAAAAGCTAACAATGTGATCTTAATTAAAAATGCAGTATGAATATACACAGTCCAGGTTTGGATTAAACATTCAGATTTATATGAGGTTTTATTGGTTACGGAGCATGATTTGGTTTTTTTATTGTTACCCGCTTACAAACCAAGTATGAATTACCCTTCATTCAGCTATGTTAAGGTTTTTGTTTCCAGTGTGCTGCTCCTTTAAATGATGATGATTGTGTGTCTAGTCATGCAGGTAGGGGAAGGTCTCAAGAGAAGCGATTTCTCTTGTTGATTTTTATTTTCTTGTTTGACAGTATTGCATTTTGTGAATTGAGTTGTGATGATTTTCTCTAACTATGGTATATGGACTGCCTTTGTATAATGCTTTTCTAGTCTACTGACCTCTCAAGGCGCTTTGCAGTGTATGCCTCACGTTCACCCATTCACATACAGTCATACTCTGATGGTGGAGGCTGCCAATGTAAGCTGCCAACCTGCCTATAAGAAACAGTAGGAGGTTCAGTGTCTTGCTCAAGGACACTTCGATATACTCGCTGGAGGAGCTTGGGATCGAACCAGTGACCTTCCAATTATTACAAAAAGAGGTGAATCTGTTCAGCTGGATCAGAAGTTTATTGAGAAACGTTTCTCAATAAACTTCTGATCCAGCTGAACAGATTCACCTCTTTTTGTGATTTCCCTACCTGGATTATTGAGCATGCATCAAGACACTTCCAATTATTAGATGGCCCATTCTACCTCTTGAGCTATGCTGCCCTCTGTATTTATTGTATGTGTAATACTATAAAAGCACACATTTATCTTGTCTGTGCATCAGGGAGACAAAATTCACTTGGTCTCACATAATTCCATTAGTGATTATGAACAGGAAAATTTCTGTGTTGAAACCAGAGAAATATGCCTCTGATTCTCATTGTCACACAGGGATAAAAAGATAAGTCATTCGGCTGACATAATTTAAGAATATTTTTGTGAGATCATACTTGGAAAATATATTTCGACTGATTTACTTAAAACTGTTTCTGTGTCTCCTTTTTTAAAATTGCCTGTGTAGCTATTCATGCATTTGTCTCCTGACATCATTCAGATGGTGTTGACTCATTTGTTTGTATCATAAGTAGAGCGATGTGGTCTATCAATCAAGTTTCAGCTGTTTTGGATTACAGGCATAATGCATGGGGGGGTGAATATGCTGCATAAGTGTGTCAACCTTACAAGCTCACCAGCTGCATGTCAATGCTCATTGCCTCAAGGCCAACATTACCGGTAATCAAGTTAAACTTCTTAAAACCACCTGTTGTCTGCAATGGAAGCCACTCGAACAAAGGACTCGAAGGCAATTTCTACCTCAAAGTAGTGGCAGCCTCTACTTGTGGGAGCAGTCTTGGCACAGCGTGTTGGCCACGGTTCTCTCAGAGCCACATGTGACAGCTTTTTAATTGGACCGCTCTGTTCCGTCAGTGCAGTAAAATGTTACTGGTGCCGTTATTGCGTGGCTGTTACGGTATAATTACTTCACAATATACCGTAATAAATTCAAGTGAGGCAAAGCTAATGTCAAGGAATTCTGCATCCCTATCTGAGGACTTTATTGAATCCTTTCTTCCCTTAATCAAATACAAACCAGGCACTCATGCATGTAAGTGAATGAGAACCCAAAGCTGCTCTGGTGTTCAAGCTCAAACAATGTTTTGCTTCTGTCAGAAGGTAATTAATAGAAGCTTGCCCTGTTACCTTTCATGTCATTCCTAGCGGCTGAAGTCAATAGAAAGAAGTGTTTGTAAATGGCAAGAAATGGATGAATTTACACTGTCTCTTTATCCAGCCTGTGTCTCTTGTGACAGAAAAGTCTGAAAATTACAAACAGACCTCTGTAGGTTATATCCTTGACCCTGATACTGTCCACATCACTCTCCTCCTTGGGGGTAGACTGTTTTTCCCCTGCCAAATGGAAGGAATAAAAAGACCTCGGTGAACCAAAGGCTATATCAGTCAGATGAGACAGGAGAGCGGGAGAGGCAGTGTGTCTGCTCTAGCCAGCAGCCCCTAGATTAGCTATGAGAGCCAGAGGATCGCCCCCGCTTGCTGACAAATGAGAAAAGCCGCAGTGTCCCCGGCCAAAGTGACAGGCCAAATGGAAGCAATTCCTCCCGAGGCAGGAGAGGGCAGCTGTAACCAGGCCCTGCTACGACATTCGAGACGGGACCCTATCTGAGTGTGTGTTTGGGTGGGGTGGTGGTGGGGGTTGTGTGTTAGGCCGGCTATAGAGATTTTACCTGTGAACCAATCGGCATTTTTCTCACAGTGGTCCTTGGGAAACGGTGTGTGTCGTTGACCTGTGGGGAAACCCCATCAGTCGCGGATCACTGTGTACCTTTACCTGAAGAGGGGGGTGTTGATTTTACACTGCCTAACTATTCTAAAGGATGTATATGTGTAAATGGTAAATGGACTTGAGTGCGTATGTGACATATGGAGAAGGGAGACTGTCGTTTTTGAGCAGGTCCATGTGTGTTTTTTTCTAAGACAGCACAATGCCATTGAAGGGGACATGTGCACATGTTTTTGTCTCTGCACATTGCATTTATGTGTGTTTGTGTGGTTGCCTAAATTCTTACATAACCACGTGCGGTGTGCCATGCCTTGTAATGAGCCCAGGGAGAGAATCTTTGTGTGTTTGTTGGAATGTGGCCTCTCTGTAGTAGTGTCAAAATACTTCAACCCAGGCTCACTCTGGAGCCCTGTGGTATTTTGAGAAATTAATACTTAGCACTGATGGATTAAATACTCCCCCTGCTGAGAGAGACTCTGCCCGCCGCTGCCAGCATAGTCAGAGCATGATACTTGGAAGGGGCATGAGATGATGGGTGAGGGAAATGGCAATGAGAAGGAATATGAGGGATGAGAATAGCTTCTCCTTAAAAGAAGATAAGGCAAATGTGATATTACAATGACAAGTGGAATGGGTAGAATCTTTGTACTTGTCCTAAAAGTGTTGTATGCAGCCTCCCCTACTTTGTGTTCAAGCAGTCTGTCCATCTAGTTCTGTCTTTGAAACAGTTCTGACCCCGTCTCTGCCACCTGTAGGCCTCTCTGTTTTTGCGCTTACTCCTCTCTCACCTTAGGCCAAGTGGATCTGGCTTCACTTCGACACAGCCATCATAATTACTCCATGCCTGAGGAATCAATTAGAGCTAAGCACCATTGTTTCCAGAATGGAGCTAAGCATTAAACTTTAAAAAGTCCTTATTATTAAAAAGTCATGCTTTCAGGGACACATACAGAATATTTACTGTTAACAAATAACTTAATAACTTCGCTCCCAATTATTAATTCATATCCCGCATTGGCTCGGCAAGAATCGACTCGTGGTTAATTTTTCTGCCTTTATACGTTGTTAAATATGCATCGCCTCTTGACTATTCTATAAGAGCGCCTGGCAAATCCGTCAGTGCATTTTATTAGAAAATCTGAGCCGTAGTTTTGTCTCTTGACAAAGTGATTTGAATGCTCCAGTCTTAACAAATGTTTTGTTTATGGGAAATGGATGTACTTTCTACTGTGCAATTTTGTGATACAGCTTAGCTGAGCTTAGTGAGAGGTCGGTTTGGCTCACAAGGGCCTTTGCTGAGTATATGCTCTGGCTATATAAAGCCTACCCTTTTCCAGGCCACTGTTTCTCTCTGAAAACAAAACAGACAGTGAAGTCTCTCCTAGTCAGCCGTTTCAAACTTTAGATTTGAACATAGAAGAAGTTGGTTGATTGTGCTGCATTCAAATAAATGCTCTTTTAAACCTACCAATCACAAGTTTAATGATGCTGTCAAACCCACATGGAGCTGAACATTAGCTGCTTGGAGGGAATCGATCAATAATTCATCCATTATATAGTAACTAGAACTTTCCGTACAAGAAATTACATCTTTCCCTTTAGAATATTTGTTGCAGTTGGCTGTGACAGAGGCACATCCTGCAACTGTCTGGCACATAGGAAAGTCTTGGTGTTGCAGGTGGAAAGAGATATCACAGCTGAACAGTTAATCAATCTATTTGCTTGTACAGACATAAAATGATTACGGCCATGCAGAGCCCATGTTCTTTCATATTGATTGGCAAAAGTTTATCGATTTAATCTCAAATGCAGTTGCTGCTAATTGCTGCTCTTATGTGTCGCTTGTTTTATTCCCCTGGGTAAGCACTCGGGTTTATTGTTGTCATCTGAATTTATTTCCCAGTTTCTGTTCATGGACTATATAACTTGTCGGACTTCTACCAGATGAAAGATATCACTGATTAGTTGTAATGGTCCCTCTGAGATTCAGATTGCATTTTCTTGTACTCCATTTCTGTATTTGCATTATGCATGGTGTAGCTCAGTGGTAGAGAGCGCATTTCGGGAGGTGACCAGCCAGATGTTGCGTGTTCAAACCTACCGCGGGGTTTCAGAAAAGGCATCCAGCCTCAATCCCTTGGGTTCAATTATAAGTCGGTGTCCACCCCCACAATGTGGGGAATAATCATGATATGTAAAGATGGATCTCTCACATCCCATGTGCACCAATCAATAGATACAAGTGTTCATTGTATTTTACTCCAGTGCAGAGTGGCATCATGCCATACTTCATGTATAGCATGTATATATAGCATGGAACTACCATTGTTGAACATGGGTGGAGCCTGAGAGTACATCTGTCGTCTTCTTGCAATGCCATGATTGCAAATATTTCCCAAGTAGTAAATAGTATTCTTTACCACTGAATGTGCAGTCAATAACCAACTTGCATATGAACCCAGCCTTTTTTTGTGTGATATCACTCAATTGTTTATAAGAGTGGGGATGCTGCAGTCACCACAGACTGAAGATGTCACCTGTTTGAGGGATGAAACATTTCTGAATAAACTTCAGAAACATTAGGTGAATCCGTGAACTGATTCACCTTTTTGTGATTCCCTTACTTGGATTATTGAGCTTGCATCAAGATCTATACTCCACATACACCCCTTGTCCGGGGCTTTAATTGTTTTAACGATTGAGACTAGAGAAATTAAAGGATGCTCTTTCTAGTGCCTTATAACGGAGTGGATCGAAAAACAACATGGCAGAACAGGTTCTGCCATGTTGTTCAGCACTTTTAGAAAAAGTCCCCATGGAGCAGGGGGGGGGTTGTAAATTGGCTCTCAGAAGAGGGGAAAAAGAAACAATTGGCCTTTACCTTTGAGGTTGCATGTCATCTCTGCGCTACTCACTGCTGGGCAGATTAAGGTCAAGTAGACCATTTTCCCCTTTTTCTCTCTGAAGACGGGAGAAAGAGAGGGAGAGTGAAAGAATGACAGGGAGGGATCGGGAGGGAGGGAAGGTGAAGAGAGTGGAATTGTGAAGGTCTTTGAGAGAGGTTTTACACTCATCCCTGGTGATTTTCCTCCCTCGCTTTAAGAACCGTGTTGATAATGGCTGCTTGTCAGGGAGGATGAGCTCACTTGCTCTCGCTTGTCTTCCAGTCAGACTCAACCCTGCCGGGCCTGCTCTCACCCTCAACATAAATTATGGAGGCAGCAGGACGGTCAGGCCTGGAAGTGGTGCCTTATTAATGCGCGTGTTCGTGGCGCCGTGTTCTCTCAAAGACCTCTCAAGAAATCTGTTCTATTGATGGGATGCTGACATCTCAGCAATGTTTTGGCCTCCATCTTAATCTTTCACATTTAGCCAAGATGCCAGTAACACGTAAATCTTGTAAACAGGAAAAGGTTATCTTTTTAAAGGGATTTTTGGTGCATTTTCACCTTTATTTGATAGGACAGTTGAGACAGAAACAGGAAAGTTAGGGGAGAAAGAGAGGATGACATGCAGCAAAGGGGCTGGACCAGAACCAAACCCAGTTTGCTCCAGTTGGGACCCACCCCCATGTGACATGCTCCACCAGGCGAGGCACCGGGGCACCCCATAGAGTCCATTATATGTGTCACAATTAGTCCCTACCCTTGGGGTAGACAGGGACTTACAATGGAACCTGGGGGATTAATGCTGGATGCCCTTCCTGACATCCCGCAGTGGTTTCAGACCCACAACATATGTCTCATAAATCGTCAAAGTGCATACTCTACCACTGAGCTACCGCGGCCCCAAGTGGTAAACATGAATCCTATATACAAACCAAACTTTGCATTGTAGAAAATAATGCAGACTAATAAGTTAACACTTAAATGTGTCATCAGCTACTTGTTTGCTGCAGATGATGAATTACCAAAATTGTTGCGATGACCCTGCCAATTGTGATTTCAATTGACACACAATTAAATCCTTTGTTTCAATAGATTATTCTGTCAATCAGCTCTTTCACTCTTTTGTAATGTGTGAGTGAAAGGCACAGCGTTATGCCTCACCGTGTCAAGGGCACAGTTATGAAGTCTGCCAGCAATTAAGAACAATAATGTGCTGAGTCGAGCACAGCGAAAAAATAGGAGGCAATTTCTTCTGCTCCTGTTGAAATTATGCTTATCAGGTACCTTGCCTCAGCAAGGGTGAAGGGTCAACCTGAGCAGGCAGGCAGCATTTCTACACATAATTGAGAGGAGTTTGGATTTAATTGTATAATTAATCTTGTCAAATTAAGTTACACAGAAGTCCGACCCCTAAATTAGGCAGTCTGGAATATTTTAAATTGCCTTAATGTGAAATCTGGCTAGAGAATGCACTTTGTTCCCTCCTGATTGTACGAGTTGAGTTTTAAACCATGATGTACGGTACATTGTCTGCTGTAATAACCAGTTATTAGTTCTTATCACATTGGTTCTTTTTTGTGTTTAATTTCCTCACAAAGTAATTGCAGCTTTAAATGGCAGCACGCTCCACATTGAAGCAAGCATGTAACGCATGCTGGTCAAGTTGGAATATAAGGACAAATTTGTGATGATGTCATCAAATCAATTTAAGCAGTTGATTCGAGAAAGTCAGACAAAAGAGGACAAACAAAAATCCAAGTGTTTTACTCAAGTTTCTGTAAGGATAATTTGTATGTCTCGTTAAGGGGGAGAATGATCCAAATGTAAACATCCTCTTGTCTGGTTGACGTTTCCCTACAGATAACTGTATGGATCCCAAGAGTTTATCTGAGATCCCTGCATTCCATTGAGAGGTCAGTTTTTACATATTCTGATTATATCCCAAGTTGTAGGGGTGGACATGGATTGTTGGGGATTGAGACTCCCTTCCTGACACCCCACAGTGGTTTCAGACCCGTAACATCTGGCTCATCAGTTTCTGAACCATATGCTCTATCACTGAGCTACTGTGCCCCCACTCCAGTGCTTCTCCTTATCATTACTAGCAGGTTTCTTGATGCATGCTCAATAATCCAGGTATGGAAATCACAAAAAAGAGGTGAATCAGTTCAACTGGATCAGAAGTTCATTTTGAAACGTTTTGTCAGTCGTTTCGTCACTCACCAGGTGACTTCTTCAGTCTCAGACTGAAGAAGTAACGAAACGTTTCCAAATAAACTTCTGATCCAGTTGAACTGATTCACCTCTTTTTTGTAATTACTAGCAGGTGTATATGACATTCCCAGATCAGCTTGACCATGGTTAGCTGAGCATATCCTTCTCTCCTTGCTTGTCAACTAGTCTCCCCAACATATTATCACTTGAAAGTGGTTGTGTTTGGCTTGCAGATGCATAGTATTGTAAGATAAAGGCCTTCTGCTTCAAAGTGATGCAGGTTACTGATGCTTGTGGCTTAATCCAAGGTTGAACTTTATTGACTTGAGACAAGTGGTGTACTATAATTATTGTAACTGCATGGTGGTTTGGAATATCATGCCAGGCCAATGGACACACTTCAACATTCCATAAATTATATGCTCGAATGCGGGATTCATTACTTCTTAATTAGCGTTTGGTATTTGGTAACTTTTAATGGGCTGGATAGGTCTTGATTGCCCTACTGACAGCAATGAGAAAATTACCTTTAACATCCTGTAATGAAGAATTTTACAGCTCAAGTCTAAATGTATAAAAATGTGGTCTGTTCTGTGAAGAGTAAACAGCCAAGAGTCTGCTCTACTTGAGGTGGATTTAAAACCCATTTCCATTTATTTGCTCTCTTTGGCTATAGATTTTGGTAGCCATAAGTGAACTTAAAGCCTGTATGCAGTATGGATATGTACAGAGCTATCAGCAATCCATGATTGTACACGTGTATGAAACTCAAGCATCGATGGTAACTGTTTATGACATTTATTTCAGAGACCTCTGGTGGCAGATATGAATAGTGTTAATGTCAACTGTTACAAGATTAGGTCGATGTAACAAAGCCTTTTCAGTGAATAGCATACTGTTTTGGTCTAAGTGCTGCTCACAGCCAGCCATCCACATAGTACCTGCTGACCACTGTCCTATAGAAGGTCATTTGGTCTCTCTCTTATTGAGCTGGCCTATAACTAAGGTTACATGGTGTCCATGATGCTCCATCCTTGACCTTGTCATAAATCCAAAACATCGATCTCCACCCCAAAGCCAATGAAAATATTGCACTGTATTGCAACAGTGTTGTGAAGTTTTTGATAAGTTTCAGGGGGTGAACACTGGCCTTCGATACTCTTTGCAGAAATGACAGCCACTGAAACAAGAAATTAGTGCAAAAGCCAAAAATGGATTACACTCTGGATCAGATTGGAATGGTGAAAAGTCTGTTCACCCATTATTCTAAATCAATGAAATGGAAATAGATTGTAAATCAAGGAAATTACGATAACATAAAATGTCAATGTTTGCGAACGCAATCGGTTCGAGAGTGGATCAATGGCGATCCAACCAAGGTATTCTCTGTAGTTTCTTGAAAGTTTCCTAACCGTAAACCCTTTGCCTCAATGTATGGCTGTAATCAAAATCACCTAAATGAAGAAGTAGTTTTTTTTATTTGTCATAGTACATGCATAATAGGAAATTTGTACTCTGCATATGACCCATCCTATGTATAGGTGCAGTGAACAGCTGTAGCACCCAGGGAGCAGTTAGGGGTTCAGTGTCTTACTCGAGAACACTTCAACGCAATTTCTGCAGGGACTGGACATCAAACCATCAGAGTAATCCTCTGATAACTAGACAACCATCCTACCTCCTGAGCTATGCCATCCCCCTGAAGATGAGATTCTATCTTGTTTTGTGTATTGCTCAAGAGATGATTATTTTGTTGGCTGGAAAGAAACTGTGTTTGCTGCCATTGTAGCTTTACCGCAACCATGTAGTTGACTTGGCTCTAATGACAACATTTTCTTGTACCGAGTCAAGATGAGAATCAAGATGAGGAAGGCATGCCTGGCTGGCTCCCGTATAGAAAGCCGGTGGCCCCAGGGGTATTTGCCAGCATAATTCTCTTCTTAACACAATGACCTTACTCGGATGTTGTTGTCAGATTTAGTAACAACAGACACAGGAGAGGTGCTGTTAGGGAGACACTCTCCTTCAGAGTGTGCGAATGCCAACTATGTATGTGAACCTTCAAAGGGCCCTCTTTTATGCATGTGACGTACGCCCGTTTCTCTGTAGATGGCATCTCGGGGAGAAAAATGCTATCCCAGCACAATGCTACTGTCACCCAGAATACAGATGGAGGATCTGCCCTTGTGCACTTTTCCCTGAAGTACATACTCACATAGATGGCTCTATCTGCGTAGTGTGTGCAGTGCACTTTCTGTAAGTGGTGAGAATTAGAGTAGTTTGAAGTATTCTGCAGTGTCTGTGATTATTTTTAACATCTAAGGTTCTCTCTCTTTCCCTTGCTATCCTTTTTCCTTTATTGAATTTACAAGGGTATCTTGGTGACAGAACCCTTTTCAGCTATTGGCCCATGCAGAACACCCAGTATATGTGAGAGGGGTGGCGGGGATGCAACCATCAATGAGGCCATGAGTCTGCAGTTTAATCACCAAACGGCACATAGCTCCCTTTCCCTTCAGAGAACATCGGGATAGCATAAGGGGTGTATGGGAAAGTTGCCTGTGGCTAACTAGAATTATTGGTGCTGAGAATCAGCATATCTAACTGAAGCTGTTGTAACCACATGTCTTTTCAGAAATTGCCGTCCCTACCCAAGCTTCTGCCCCCATGACTTTCTGTTTCACCAAACGTGAAGTAGAACAGAGCTGGTTTTTGAGATGCTTTATAGGGTATATATTTTTTACTTTCACCAACAATCGGTCATTGAATGTTCAGGGAAAATCGTATAAAATGCAAATGGTGCCAAGCAGAATGCAATTGCTGCTTTGTGATGATTACGGGGAAGAACTAATGATGTCCCAACACTGGGGTCAGGCAGGGTTTAATTAGAGGAGCCACAATCAGTGTCACTCCACTCTCTCCTGTATCATTGCCTTGCTGGACCCATGCCAGCACATGCTCCAAGAGAGTCAGACAAAAATGGGCCGCTGATGTGAAAAAGGAGGGAGCGGTCAGAAATGAAAGTGGTTTTCTTTGTTCGGAGAGGGATTGTTTTGGAAATTGAAGCCCCTTAAGAAGCACAGGGCTGTCTGGATAGAGGTGGGGGTTAATGAACACAGCTGAATGGAAAAGGTCACCATCCATGTTCTTGAAAACACTGGGACATGTTACTGTGAGTTTAAAAAAATGACCACGCTGAGCTGAACTAAACGCATAATCGGCAACACTATTTTCATGTTATCCTCTTTCTTCTTCTTTTGGCTTGTTCCCTGTTTTCAGCGGTTGCCACAGCGGATTTTAGTTTCCATTGGTACCCTGTGAGGCCACAGCACCAATGGTGGCCATACCATTCTGGTATGGTCCTGTCAATTCACATATTGATTTGGTAGAATTGTATGTCAGATTACCTTCCTGACACAGCCACTAACCCTATGGATGTGAGCACAGGTAAAGCGTCGGATGGCATCTCAGTATTCATGGACTTGTATCCATAGCTATTGTCATTATGTTATCTTCAATAATCTTCCTCTGCTTGTTCCCTGTTTCTCAGGGGTTGCCACAGTGTATTTTACAGTTTCCAGTGGTACCCTGTGAGGGCATTTCATGCCCGAATCAGGGTTTCTGCCTCCAAACCCTGTTTCAGTTCAATGTGAAAATAGTAAATGGATTTATTTTTATATGGCACTTTTCTAGTCTAGTGACCACTCAAAGCCCTTAACATCATATGCCCCACCTTTATTGAGCATGGGGGATTAAGCCTGGATGCCCCTTTCCTGACACCCCATGGTGAGATCTAGAGGCATGTGCTCTACCGCTGAGCTGCCGTAGCCCCAAAAACAAGATGACAAAAAAGTTGCCTTTGGATATATCCAGTGCTGATATTGAATCTTTTCACTTGAGGATTGCTCCTGTAAAGATTTATAGATTGGCTGTAGTGGATTTTGGTCAGATTTGAAGCTGTGTTAAGAAATCACAAGGAATTATTAGCTAATGTTTTTGCCTCTGACAGCATGTGCACAATACCACTTATAATGCCTTTACTGAGCCAATTAACCCACTGATATTACCATTGTTGACTCATTAAATTCTCTAACATGGTAAAATTTATAAAGCCCTTGCTATCTCCTTTCTACTCACATTACTGAATATATTTGGAAAGCAAAATGATTGGTCAACAGAATAAAAAAACAACAACAACATGATGACAACAGTTTAGAGGTCTAAGGTCAAAGTAAAATAACAAGGGCCCCATTTTCGTGAAACAAAATGCAATGCTTTACACCTGTATGTGTATATGTGCATGGATTTGTGAATGTATGTGTCTGTCTGTGATGAAAATGGCATGACAAATGGAGTGATTGATGCACTGTTGAACTGGGCCTGGGCAGGTGGGTAGCAGACGGCAGGTCATTCTTGACACCAACATTGTACCACACCACTGGACTGACAGTGATGCACATATTACAGTGTTCCTCCTCCCACTTCAGCATGGCAAGTCACCAAAATATCAAGTACAGCACAATAACCCCCCCCAAAAAAAACAACAACCAAAAAACCAAAACAAAACATGACTGCATCTCAACAAAATACCACTTATACACACCTCAAATCCACATTTTGTTCAGTGCACGTGCATGTAAATATGCCCCTTGGTGCAATTGATGCAAAGCTCTATTCTTTTATAGCTGCCCAGGTCCTTTGCATATAGTCAGCTCCCTCTTGTGGGGAATCTTCAGCCTGCTAAACCTGACTGACTGAGAGAGTGAGTGAGCAAGTTAGTTACAAGACACACCCATGGGGTTCTTTGTATCCAAAAAATGCTGACATTTTGCTGTGATTTGCGTCATGATAATAGATATTGTTCAGTAGGGATATGTTGTGCTAGTGAACAGATTACTCTCACAAGGAGATTAGATTGGACAGATGAGTGAGAGCAGCCAAGGAGAATAACTGTGGCCAACATTCCCGATTATCCAATCAGTGCTCTGAAAACATCAATTCCATCTCGTCAATAGATAATTAAGAGGGATAATTGGCTGGCTACAGTCAGGGCAGATAACCACTGCTAGTAAAGTGCCCTTACTTTCATCCCGTGCGCGCGCGTGCACACACACACACACATACACGGCTGATATATCTGTCCATTTAAAGGTGTGTAAATCAGATGACAGTGAAGAGTTTTAAATTTCAGGGCGGGGGTTCCATAGTCTAAGTTAAATTTTGAAATGAATGAATCTTATTCATATATCCATTTTTGGGCCACTATTGGAAAACATGTGCATGCTCAGTTGTAGAGTGAACGTTTCGTGATATGACGAGCCAGATGTTGCAGGTTTAAACCCACTGTGAGGCATCAGGAAGGGCATTCGGGCTTAATCCCTCAAGCTCCATCTAAGTCTATATCCACCCAACCAACATGGGCATTAATCGTGACATTTAAAAATGGACCTCTCATTGGAAATATGTTGACTCAACAGTCCAGTAAATAGAATCATTAAATATTTTAAGCTCAATGGGATAACGGTCATTTGTCCATAGCATGCATTGTAATTTATTTCTATTTTATATTGTTTTTACATAGGAAATTCTACTTGTGTTTAAAGGCTTTTTTTAAACTCCAAACTGTTCGGCTTGGAATTTTTCAGCCCTTTTTTTAGATCCATAAATGTCTGTGAAGTACAAGCTGTGAGATTTAACTGGACAGGGCCTGAGATTTAAAACATTGACCTGCCCAATCTCAACAGTTGTCCGCTAATCCATTCCAGTACCGTGCCTGTCCTCCCCCTTTTCCTGCTCTGGTGAATAGGAAAGTCCTTAATGTGTGAGATCAAGAGGAAAATAAGGCTCTCCAAATGGAATCAAATCACATGGAGGGGCTGCCCGGCTCATGGCAATAGGCCGCGGCTGCTCCCGGGCCCAAATGAGACGGTGCTATTGGACTGTAATTCCTTTCCCAGCTATTAGCTCGTCACAGCTTCACTCGCTCTGTTTTGCTTCTCGTCCTCTTGACTAACCGGCCTTAGATAAATTCATTACTTCACAAAAGCTGAATTGCGTCTTGGCGCCTGGTCAACTCAAATTGGATGCCAGGAACAAGCAGCCCCTCCCACCACGGAATGGCCTGACAAATAAAAAAAATACAGCACCAAGGAGTAAATAGATCTCTGTCCATTTGGCCTGATAATTTGTTGGATTTTCATGTATTATTTATGTTCAGAGAAGCTGCCTGCTCTCATACATCACAAACCCAATGAGGCAAAGGAGGTTGGGGTGTATTGATTTGGGTTGACTGTGCACCCTTCCACACAGTGTTACTCAAGCAGCCCCCTGCTAACTCCCCTTGCAGTTTGCATTCGTCTCAAGCTTTTAGCCCTCCAACCCTATGTGCATTGGCTCTCATTCAATGGTGCCCCTCCTTGGTTCATGCGAGACCCAATCCCATTCCCATGCATTCAATATTCCCATTATAAGCTCATTAGTCTAGTCATTGTTTTGGACTCATTAATGGGATATCCATCGTCTTAGGCACCTCTGAATTAACATGTCAAACAGGCCCTGTTCAGAGCGTCAGCAATGGGCGGAATTGTGGTGTGTGCGTATGCGCGTGCAAGCCTTTGCATTTTGTCAGCTTCTGTGGTTGTATTTCCCCTGTTGACCTTGAGTTTACTGACATGTGAGCCCCTCTTGAAACCTGCTGACACACCTCATGTAGATTGTATACCTCACCCATCACACGCTCAGAAATACACACACACACACGGGCATGCGTTCACACACATAAGCAAACCATCAAATGCACACTGAGCCGTCGCTACTCAGCCTCTGTTCTCCACCCACTTGTTCCCGTAGGCTTGCTGTCAGTGATGCAGGAGACAGCGGAGCAGTGCGAGTGTGTGCATGGCCCGGATCAGGGTTTTAAGATGCGAGACTGGTCATTCTGTATTGATCCTCAGAGCCCGCCTCCCAACCCCTGCCTTTGCAGAGGAGGCCATTCATCAACCAAGGCCATGACCAGGGAGCTCAAACGGCAGTCTCCAATACAAATAGACCAGGCTGGGCTTTACCATGCCAAACTGGCCTCACTCATCAGAAATGATGAAGCCTTGGGTACGCTGGCTCATGGCTCTTGGGCTGCACAGTCTTTAGCCAGAGTCACCAGCAGCTCTACGGTCAATGCAGAGTCATGCCTTCACAAAGCCCTGTTTCCATTACCTGCTCTGTTGAATAGCAGTGTTTGCTACAGTGTTGGAGCACTTCATTGATTTTCAGCGATCAGAAAAAAATTTGCCAAAGAAAAGAAGACTTGGGTATACTGTTGTCCTCCTGTGTAAAAGAAGCACTTCTCACTGACACTCAAACAATAAATTTTCAGATAACCTCAACAGGTTCATTTTTCTAACCTGTGCTCAAGAGGAGGAAATATGCACCTAAATATCCAGGTCATGTTTATCTTT